>JAHTLZ010000893.1:0-15396 GCA_023846285.1 Phrynocephalus versicolor
CCATAGGAATGCATTGAAAACAGAGTGATCCCATTTTTATGTTGTACAGACTTACCCCATAGGCGATTATGTTAAGCAAATTTCCCCCTATCTCCGGAATTTTTTTATGTTGTACAAATTTTATGTTATACAAGCTGTTTGTTATACAAGGGTCCACTGTAAATATTTTTATGTTTAATAGCCTATAAAAGTATCGCCTTTAACCTGTTTTTGCCGTTGTGTTTTGTGATGGCCACAGGGCTCAACCCCCCTTTTTTGCTTTGATAAGATAGCTAAATCTTTATAGTTATTGTTCGGTTGCAGAATGAGATTGAAAGAATCTACATCAGCTTTTCCAGGACCTAACAGTACAACCACACATAAATATTCTCCCGCCCCCACATTTAACCCACCAACAAACACTTTAAAAACTCTAAAAATCGAGGCGGCCTGCTCGTGAAGAAATCCTGAGGGGGGAAAACACGGGAGGGCAAGGGCGCGGGTGGCGAACCGCCTCACGGATGGGCAAGGAGGGCACCGCCGACTCCCCTGTCCAGCAAAGTTGCGGTTCGTCTGAAATGAGCCGGTAACGTTTGAACGGGGACACGCGTGTCTACCTCCGTCAGGGCGGAGAAGTTAAAAAAAAATTCTTTTGCGAGCCTTTCTGAGCTTAGGAGGAACTAAAAAAAATATTCTTTTGCGAGCCTTTCTGAGCTTAGGAGAAACTGTAGCGACGTTCCCTCCTGCTGGCTATCCCTGCTTAACGGGTATTTCAGACGAACCACAGTTAACAACGGGATGGTCTGTCACGATTTCTGGTGGGAGAGGAGGCGGAGGGGGCTTTTAAATAAGAGCTGGGCCGGGCGAGCATGCGCAGTGCTTGGCCTGCCATGACGCGGTGCGGGGGGGGCGGAATCGAGGCGGTGGGGTCCCGCCCTCCCCTCCTCTAGGCCCGCGCGCCTTTCAGAGCGTGGGAATGCGCCAGTTCATCTTGTCAGGGGCTGAGCTGCGGCTGCCCCCTAATGGCCAGCGGCTGTAATGACACAAGCCACAAACTGGATGCCCGGTTTTGGACATCTGTTGTTGTTACAGTCCTGACGGACTCTTCGTGACTCCGTGTCCATGGAGTTTTCTTGGCAGGAATACTGGAGTGGTTTGCCAGTTCTTACTCCAGGCGCCTACAGCACCTGGTATTCCCTGGTGGTCTCCCATCCAAGTACTAACCAGGGCCGGCCCTGCTTAGCTTCCAAAATCAGGTGAGATCATAAGAACATAAGAAGAGCCATGCTGGATCAGGCCAAGGGCCCATCTAGTCCTGCTTCCTGTATCTCACAGCGGCCCCACCAGATGCCTCTGGGAGGCCACGAGACCAAATGTCTGTCTCCTGATACCATTCCGCTGCATCTGGCCCTTGAAGTACCCTGGTTTGTCACCTGTGATGGACTTCTCCCCTAGAAATCTGTCCAATCCCCTTTTGAAGTCATCCAGACCAGAGGCCATCACCACATCTTGTGGCAGGGAGTTCCACAGACTAACAACACGCTGGGTAATTTTTTTAAAAAAATTTGTCTGTTCTCACTCTCCCAACCCACAGTTTGAGTGCATGTCTCCTAGTTTGGTAAAAATTGGGTTTCAAAAAAGTCCTCTTTAGCAACTAGGAAACAATCTTCACCACCAGACTCAAAGAGAAGATAGAGGAGAGTCTGAGAAAGCTTCTTTGCACTTTCCTGGGGGAAAAATCTATTTGGGGGTGCATATCTCAGACTGTTTACTGGAAGGACAGATTTTGAAGCTGAGGCTCCAGTAGTTTGGCCACCTCATGAGGAGAGAGGACTCCCTGAAAAAGTCCCTGATGTTGTGAAATATTGAAGTCAAGAGGAAAAGGGGACGGCAGAGAATGAGATGGTTGGACGGTGTCATCGATGCAACCAACATGGATTTGACAAAAATTTCCGGGAAGCAGTGGAAGACAGAAGGGCCTGGCGTGCTCTGGTCCATGGGGACAGGAAGAGTCGGGACACAACTGAACGACTGAACAACAACAACATATTCAGACATCTGGAACCCAAGCTTTACCAAATGTCCTGGGGTTATAGAGGAGAAGGAGGGGAATTCTCCCTGAAAACTTGGTGCCTCTAGGTGCCTTGGAGGCTATTTTATAGTGCAATTTTTTATCAATTTGTAAATTCAGTTAAAAAAAAAACATATTTACAAATCAATTTATCAGTTTGCCAGACAAACTTTTTTTTTTGTTTGGACAAAAGACATTTGCTAACGCTGACCTCTTTTTTTTTCATACAATTTAGTGACAAATCTCACAGACGTTGACCTCTCCCCCCCCCCCCAGTAGATCTCCGTGTATTGAGACACCCTCTTAAACGGGACGAGAGAATTGCATTTCCTGGGATCACTACATCCCTACCGTTGAACATGGTTGGGTTTCTGGCTTGAACAGCACCCCCTCCCCTGCATGCAAACAGCAGGGCTTCTGTCACTGTGCCACTCGGTCAATTCAAATTCAGCGAGGTGATAAATCTAGTGGAACTGCGCACGTTTGCACCAGAGAGGTAAAAATGCCCATCCAAAGCCCCCATGGCTTGCCCTGGTTGCTAGATGCAGCAGAACAAGGCAGCCAATGGGCTGAACTTGTAAAATAGACTTTGTCACAAATGGTATGTATGTGTAAGAGAACAGTGCTATATTTTGGAATCTTAGAATCATAGAATCATAGAATCATAGAGTTGGAAGAGACCTCATGGGCCATCGAGTCCAACCCCCTGCCAAGCAGGAACCCCCATCACAATATTCCCGACAGATGGCCATCCAGCCTCCGCTTAAAGACCGTCAAAGAAGGAGACTCTACCACCCTCCGTGGCAGCATATTCCACTGCCGAACAGCTCTAACTGTCATGAAGTTCTTCCGAATGTTCAAATGGAATCCCTCTTCCTGTAGTTTGAAACCATTGCCCCGAGTCCTAGTCTCTGAAGCCATGGAAAACAAACTTGTTCCCTCTTCAATATGACATCCTTTCAAATATTTAAACATAGCTATCATATCCTCTCTCAGTCTTCTTTTTGAAAGGCTGAACATTCCCAGTTCCCTAAGCCATTCTTCATAAGACATCTCTTCCATGCCTTCAACCATCCTAGTTGCCCTCCTCTGTACCCGCTCAAGGTTGTCAACATCCTTTTTAAACTGAAGCGCACAGAACTGGACACAGTACTCCAGGTGGGGCCTGACCAGAGCAGAATAGAGTGGCACTATCACCTCTCTTGTTCTAGACACTATGGTTCTGTTGATGCAACCAAGAATCGCATTGGCTTTCTTGGCCGCCGCATCACACTGCTGGCTCATGTTCAATTTGTGGTCCACCAAGACCCCCAAATCCCTTTCACAGGTACTATTCTCTAGCCAAGTGTCCCCCATCTTATATCTGTGCAATTCATTCTTTCTACCTAGATGTAGCACCCTACATTTCCCTCTGTTGAAATCCATTTCATTAGCTTTGGCCCAGACTTCTAATCTGTCAAGGTCCTTTTGGATTTTATCCGATCCTCTAGGGAGTTAGCCACCCCTCCCAATTTGGTATCGTCTGCAAATTTAATCAGCATACTCTCTATTCCTTCCTCCAAGTCATTAATAAAGATATTGAAGAGCACTGGTCCAAGAACAGAACTCTGGGGCACCCCACTGGTCACGTCTCTCCAAGATGATGAGAGACCATTTATGATCACCCTTTGCGTGCGATCAGTCAACCAATTACAAATCCACCTCACTGTAGCACTATCTATCCCACTTCCTACTAACTTCTTAGCAAGAATACCATGGGGAACCTTATCGAAGGCCTTGCTAAAGTCCAGATAAGCAATATCCACAGCATTCCCCTCATCCACCAGGCCTGTAATTCTATCAAAGAAAGAGATCAAATTAGTCTGGCATGACTTGTTTTTAAGAAGCCCGTGTTGACTTTTTGTAATGACAGCATTGTTTGTTAGATAATTGCAGACTGATTTCTTAATAATCTGTTCTAGGATCTTTCCGGGAATTGAAGTCAAGCTGACTGGACGGTAATTCACAGCCATACACAGAGTCAAAATGAGTAAAAATAGTTTGTTAGGGATTCCCACCATGACCAGGCATATAATGCTTTTTTTTATTATTATAGATTTTTATTGAATTTTTAAGGGGGGAACAGGGAAAAAGAGCATGGGTGGGGGGGGGAAAGAAGAAGGGGTACAATTTTTTAAAATTTTCATTGAGTATATCAAGCAAAATAGAGATAGTAATTTAACATATTACTAAAATTGCCAAATATTATCACAATACTAATAGATTTGTTACTTCTTGCCATCTTTCCCGAGAGATCTCGTCGTAGTCTCCCTTTAGATAACCAGAGAGTTTATCAATTTCGATACATTCTCTTATCTTTCCGTGGAAATCCTTCTCTGTTGGCGTGTTTGGTTGTTTCCAAAATTTCGCATACAGTATTCTTGCAGCAACAGTTACATGGTGAAGTACATATCTCTGGTCATAGGAAATATTTACATCTACTATATTTAACAAGAATAGTTCTGGTCTAGACTCTATCTTAATTTTCAAAAATCTTTCTGAGAAAAGTTTTACCATATTCCAATACGCCTTTGCTTCTTTACAGGTCCACCACATATGATAAAAAGTTCCACAGTCATAGTTACATTTCCAACATTTAGGTGAACAGTTATACATCTTGGATAAACGGTGAGGTGCAAAATGCCATCTATAAAACATTTTGTAACAATTTTCCTTAAACGAAATAGATTTGAAGATTTTAACTGTATTCCACAGAGAGTCCCATTTATTTAAATGAATAGTATAACCAAAGTTTTCAGCCCATCTAATCATAGTCTTTAACCAATGTATCAATCATTTTTTCATTTAACAGTATATTATAAAATTTGCTAAGAAGCTTTGAGTCACCAGAAGAAAGTATTTTATCAAATGGGGTATCAGTAGTCATAAAGCCACCCTCTTTGGAAAGCTCTTTGAAGTGTGAATGTATTTGTTGATATTTCCACCAATCCAGATTGTAACCTTCTGATACTAATTTCCCTAATGGTTTCAATGAGAGGTCAGCATTCAGAAGGTGTCTGTAAGTTATAACTTTTGAGATTTCACTTGCCTGGGAGCTATAGATTGCTCCCAGTGGGGATAACCACATAGGTGCTTTGAGATAAAATTGTTTTTGAATCAATGACCATATTTTGATTAAAGCATTCCTTATCCAGTGCTTTTTAAAGAGGGTAGGTAAATTTCCCTTATACCACATATAGTGATGCCAGCCCTTATCAAGGCCATAACTCTCGAGCTGTAATATTCTTTTATTTGTCATCAAGATCCAGTCTTTAATCCAAGTCATGGCGGCAGCCTTGTAGTATAGTGCCAAATTGGGAAGGGCAAAGCCTCCAAATTTGGTTCTATCCTGCAAATAAATATTTTTAATCCTTGCTTTTTTCTTTTGCCATATAAATATACGTATACTTTTTTCCAAATCTGAAATGATCTTAAAGTTTGGTAATATAGGCAGAGATTGAAATAGGAAAAGCATTTTAGGTAAGACATTCATTTTGACTGCAGCAATTCTGCCCATTAAGGATAGCTGAAGTCTTGACCAGGTTTCGAGATCAGCTTTGATTGTTTTAATAACATTAACATAATTGTCTTTGAGTAAAGAGTTACATCGGTTAGATACAGTAATACCCAAGTATTTTACCTTATTAGAATGTTGAAAACCAGATTGATTTACCAGTTTTTCGATCATGGGTGGGGTCATATTTTTAGAACCAATGTTTTTTCTCTGTTCACCTTTAATCCGGAGATTTTTGAGTATGCCTCCAGGGTCTTTAGAAGTTCTACGGAGGAAGTCTGGGGGTTCTCCATGATAACCATCAAGTCATCTGCAAAGGCTTGTACCTTGTAAACTTCTCCCTTATTTTGTAGGCCTTGAATGTCTGGGTTTTCCCTTATTACATGAAGAAGAATTTCCAGGGTGGATATAAACAAAAGAGGGAAGAGGGGACATCCTTGCCTGGTACCTTTGTGTATATTAACTTTATCTGTGAGGTGACCATTCACTACAATCCTGGTATTTTGGGTAGAATAGATTTGTTCAATTGCTCGCAACATTCTGTGGCCACACTGAAGGTAATCTAATTGAGTTTTGAGTAAAGACCAGGATACATTATCAAAGGCTTTCTCAGCATCAATGAATGCAAAAGCTACTTGCTTCTCGGGGTGGGATTCATAATATTCCAACACGTTGAGAAAAGTTCTGATATTGGATTGGAGGTGCCTTTTCGGGAGGAAGCCAGTCTGGTCGTGTGATATCAAAGAAGGTAAAATCATTCGCCATCTATTGGCCAGGATGGTTGCAAAAATTTTGTAATCCACGTTTAGGAGGGCGATTGGCCTGTAGTTCTGTATCAAATCTTTGGATTTCCCTTCTTTGGGAATCAGTGTCGTATGTGATGATTTCCAGGAATCTGGTATATTTTCGCCTTCAAATATAGATGTAAAGAGGTTTTTCATATTTCCAGAAATTGTCTCCGAGAATTTTTTATAAAATATGGCTGGTATTTGGTCGGGTCCAGGCGCTTTATTCAATTTTTGATGATTAATAGCCTCTGTTATTTCCATCATTGTGATAGGGGCGTTCGTCTGGGCTCTCTGTTCCTCAGTAAGTTTTGGAAAATTGGCTTGTTCAAGGTAATGGAAGATAGCATCATTGTCAATCATCTCCGGCTTGAATAATTTTTGGTAGTATTCCTCTATGATTTTTTGGATTTGTAATTGCTCTGTCTGAGTTTCCCCAGTTTTGTCTTTGAGTGAAAATATGAGTTTTTGTGATTGTACCTTTTTTAACCTATACGCTAACCATCTACCTGGTTTGTTTGCATTTTCCACAAAGTTCAGTTTGGCCAACTTGATTTTGTGAGCTATATCTGCAGTCAGAATCAAATTGAGTTCATGCCTACAAGAGGCCAGGTCTTTGTTCAACTTATCGTTACGGGGGTCTTGTGTTAAGTCCGTTTCAAGCTTTTTCATCATTTTAAGAGTTGATTCATATTTCTTTTTCCTCTCTTTATTCCGTCTTGCCATAAATTGGATAACGAATCCTCTAAAGTATGGCTTGAAGGCATCCCATACCGTTTTGAGTGGTGTGCCCTTATTCAGATTAGTTTCAAAATACAAATTCAAATCTCTAGCAGCCTCTGAGATGAATTCTTTATCAGTCCAAAGAGTTGGGTTAATTTTCCAGTGCCTAGGCATACCTGAAGATTTCAGTGTCCATAAGATGGCATTGTGGTCAGATAACACTCGAGGTAAAGTTTCAATATCCCTTGTATTTAGTAGAAGATCAGATGTAGCCCAACACATATCTATACGGGAGAAGGAAGCATATTGTCTTGAATAGAAGGTGTAACCATCTTTTAGTGGATTTTTCCTTCTCCAGATGTCATGAAGTTCTAGAATGTCGGACATATCCAAAAACGATTTGGGCAGTGTGGAAGACGAGGTCTTGAATTTTTTCCCTTTTGGTGTTTTCCTGTCTACTGAGGGAATGTGTACAGCATTGAAATCTCCCAATATTATAAGCTGGTGATTCCCATATTGCAACAGTTTCTGGGCCAGTTGTTCAAAGAATGCTTGTCTTCCATGATTATCATTAGGAGCATATATACCAGCAATAATTGTTTCTTTAGATTGAATTTTTGCTTGGACAAGAATCCATCTGCCTGATTCATCTTTTTCCAGGAGGATTGGGGAAAGTTCTGGTTTAATATACAGTGCCGCCCCATTTTGCTTCTTTTCTTTATTTGATGTGGAAAATAGATTTCCCAATTTATTTTGTATTAAATATTGTTCATGTTTTCTCAATACATGGGTTTCCTGTAAACAGATGATGGAGCATTGTTGTTTTTGGAGAAAATTGAAAGTTTTCCGACGTTTCTGGGGCGTGTTCATACCATTAATATTCCATGTTAGAATTTTTTGGGCCATCTTGCTACTTCCAATAATATTTTTTCTTACCAGATTTTGGCCTGAGGTAGTTTTTCGGCCTGGCACCTCCCACTCCGCCACTAGAATCTTGGACGTGCTTTGAAGTCTCTTGTTTCGAAGTCTGGTCATCACGGCTGGCATCTTTGGTAGTGGTTTGAGTTCCGGTCATGTCCTCATCTTCAGAGGAGGATGGTGAAGAAGAGGAAGGGGAGTAGCCCAACTTCTTTGCATTTTTTTCAACGAAGGCTCTAGCTTTCTGGTGAGATTCAATTTTCTGTAATTTGCCTTCCCATTGGAAGGACAAACCTTGGGGGTAGAGCCACTTGTATCTTATGTCATGCTTGAGCAGGAGTTTGGTAAGGAATATATATTCTTTCCGTAATTGGCGAACCTCCCAAGGGACATCTTTCAGAATTGTCACTTTGGATTTATTGATTTCCACCTCCTTGTCTTGGGTAGCCTTAAGGATGCAATCACGAGTGTATCTTCTAACCAATTTAACTATTACCTCGGGAGGGAGTTTATTTCTTCTGGTATAAGCCGTTGGTTGATGGTAAATCACATCTACCTCGCGAAGGAATTCTTCAATAGGTACCTCAAGTAGGGTGGCCAGGGTGTCTCCAACTATGGTGTAGAGATTTCCATCTTTATCCACAGTAAGGTTTTGAATTCTTAGAATTTTGGAAGAGGCTTCGATTTCGTGTGTAAGAACCAGTTTACTTGTTGATTCCATTGAGGCTTCAATTTCTCCAAGACGAAAATCAGTGACATTCATATTCTCTTCCAACGCTTGTAAACGACCACCAAAGGTTTCTAGTTTGGCATCCACATTAGAAAAACCCTCTTTCATTTCTGCTCTTAAGTTGGAGAACCCAGTGGTTTGATCTGAGAGCATCTTTACCTGGGTAAGATTCACCTGCTTCAATGCATCTAAGATTTGGTCAGATTGGCTTGATTGACTTGATTGTTGAGTCATGGTTGCTGGATGGGCCAAGGGAACAAAAGCAAATTTATTTTGTGTAGTTGGGGTCCTGCTCATACTGAAGATTTATTTTGTGGTGGTAAAGGAATCGATTACCTCTTCACAGGAGAGTTACAAAGTCTTTAAGAGATTGGTCTTATTTCTAGTCAGTTTGCTGCTTTTCAAGAAATATATGTGATGCTGCAAACATGAAAAAATCCAGTAGATGGCGTGCTGTGCCCACTTTTGCCAACAGAGTCCGAAAAGTATAGTGTAAAATAAAATGGGAGCTTAAGAGTTAAGTTTCTGCCGTTAGATGAATATGAAAGTGAAAGCAGAGATTGCAGTCCTCCGAGGGGCAGAAAATAACAGATAAAACAGGAAAGAGGAACTAAAAAAGGCAAATTCTTTTCGGTAAGTTGCTGATTTATATTCTTGAAAGGGCTTTCAGATGGAAAAAGCCACTCACGATTCTGGAGGAATAGAGGCAGCTCAAAACTTCCGTCAGGATCTCCCAAGGTCTCAGCCGCACAGGAATTCCACCAGGGGTTCTAAACCTCTCTCCCGAGGGAGAGGGAACCACGCCTGGGTGCCCTGGGTCGGTTCTGGGATGGATTCTGCTCCCAGAAGGGTCGTCTTGGAGTGGAAACGCCCTCTTGGGACCTGGGATACATCGACGTTGGCCGGGACTGCTTTCAGCTAACATCTCTGCTGCTCGCGGCCATCTTGTCCCCTCCCACCAGGCATATAATGCTTTGAGTTTTCTTCCATTCTACATAGCATAAGTTGATACATAATGTTGTCTTGATTATACTGCTTTCTTTACACAGAAAACACCCAACAACAACAACAAAACAACTGCCACCAACGAACTCAGCAGAGAAACATGGCACTCTCTGAATTACAAAAGCTGGAAGGAACTAGTAGTTTGTGCTGGACAGATAAGCAGTCACCCTAGTGCAGAAATGTGCCTCCCAGTCTCTCAAAACACAGGTGGTATGAGAGGTTGTGAATAAAACCTGGTTAGTGTTTGAATAGGAAGCCAAAAGAGAACCCCAGGGATCTATAGGGTGAACAGAGAATCATGTCTGAAACCTATTCATGCCAGGGTATGGATGCCTTTCCTTTTTTTTTTGTTTCTTATTTTAAAAAACGATTGAAAGAACATTGAATCAATTCCAACAACAAGTAATAATACATATCTTGCACTAGAAATGTGTACAGTAGGACCCTTGATCGATGGGCTCAGTATTGGCGGATTAACTCAGTCAGTCTGAAAACATTAAAAATATTAAAAGAAAAATCCTTGAAATATACAGTATAAGTATCTTTAAAGGCGAAGTTACCAGAACAGTCTCCTAGAGGGAGCCAGAGAGACCATGCTATTTGTAGTGCTGCTTGATATTAAAATAGTGTTTGCTATAATCCAGGGCTGTCCAACTTTGGACAGGCCGAGGTCTACTTTTTCTGCCCCAAAGTGCCTGAGGGCTACTACACTAATACCTCTACTTATGAATTTTATCAATTCCAAGCACATGCTCGTAAGTAAAACAAAATGTAAGTAGAGCAGTGGTTTCCCATAGAAATGCATTGAAATCCATTCCCTCCAGAACGAATTGATTGATTTTCAATGCATCCCTATGGGAAGGCTGACCATGCACACACTTCCCTTGCACCTGCAAGGTCATCTGGCCAGCGGGGGGAGCAGGGGACTACGCCATGGCACTTGAACTGTCCCACTCAGCTGAGACACTGGGCTGGCAGACCCAGAACTTTGCTGGGACAGTGGTGGTCCTTGGGATGGGGGAGGGTGGGATGGATAACTTATCCCCTTGCTTTTTAATTGGTGGCTGGCAGGCTACTTTTGAACCCTTTGCGGGCTACCAGTAGCCCGCAGTCTACCTGTTGTCTAGGCCTGCTATAATCCACAGTTTTCAGCATCTCCTGAGGATGGAGTTGAAATCAATCCCCTGTGGATATGAAGGTTTGGGGTTTTTTTTGTTGGTAGTTCATTCACACTATTATAACCTATATTAAAAATTAAAATATTGTATCAATAATTGACAGGGAAAGCCGAAGGAAAATAAATCTTGTTTTAATTTGATCAGTGTGGGTTTTTTTTAAAAAAGGAAACCACGTGTTGAAAAAGTTAGTTTGAGAATGAGAATTAAGGGATTTGAAGTGGTCTGCTAATTTCTCCTTTATGCCACGCTCTGTTTCTCCATATGTGCAAAGATCAATTTACAAGTTCCCGTCCAGTTTGTGGCCATTTCCAAACACATTATTACAGAGAGAACAAAATAAAATGAAGTTTATGAAGAAGTTGGCCTGAAAATTGAGACAGAAGACAAATGGAAGAATCAGCCTCTCCCTCACAAATAGATTCTCTAAATCTTCCCTCTTAAACTTGTATGTCTGGAAAAGTAGTTTACTTCCAAAAAACGCTTACCTTAAAATATAACAGTTAATGTTTAAGGTGTCACAATCTCTCTCTCTTTTCCTTTTCCTTTGTGTCTTGCTAATATCCTCTCGTGCTAGTTTATTTTACAGGGGTCTTGACAGAGTAAAACGGGTGGTATAATGCTATGCTCTCCACCTTGTGCTTCTTGGAAGACAGGCATGATAAATATTGGAGCAAGAAATAATATGAGGCATCTTGCTCCTTTAAGGATTTAAAGCTTTTGCTCATTGCCTTTCTGTCCAGTCGGGTTCCCAATGCATTAAAAGCATTGAAATGATTGCAAAACATTCAAATCTAGATGAAAACACTTAAAATCGTGCCCCTAAACATTGTGCAAAAGCTGGTTTTTAAAAACTCCATCCTAGAGACCAAAGGTCCTGCAGAACACGCATGCTGGGCATTCTAGCCAAATATAGTTTGCACATAATTCAGTCCACGCTGGTGCTTCGAGTGGTTTCCCCTGTTGCTTTGCCTCCTGCCACATGAGGGAGAGCAACTCACAAGAGCTGACGCTGAGGAGAGCCTCTTCCTACAATCGATGTGATTAATCTGGGGCTGTATCTGCTTCAGGCAGCACCGGTTAGAAGGAGCAAACAGCAACTTTTTTTGGTCCATCATTTGCTAGGTGGTAATTCTATGAACCTCTTCAAAATCCAGGTCACATGATATCTTTTCTTGACCTTGATCTTGGAGACCTGCTTTTCAGTACTACAATTCCCAGAATCCACCAGCCAGCATTGTAGCTACAGTATTTGGCCCCCTTGGTTCTAACCGATTCCTACCAGTCCAAATGGAAACAGCTTGTAGCCAAAGAAATACAGCAAATCGGCTTCTCTAACTGTACCTTAAAAGCGATGGGCTACGCTAATGCCAAAGCCGCAGTTAGACAAAGGATTTGGGATATAGAACTCCAAGATCATGTGAGCCTTCTGGGTAATCACAGCCTAGTCACCTACAACAAATTTACTATATCCCCATACCTGACTGGTTTAATGCCTCCAAAGATTACAAGAGCTTTTACTCTAGCCAGACTGAACGCTCTCCCTTCCAAGCTTTTGGATGGGAAATTCCAAAATATTCCCCTCTCAAATTGTTTGTGCCCATGCGAAATGAGCCAAGTAGAATCAGTCACCCATGTCCTTCTTTATTGTTCCTTCTACCGTGACTTACGTAAGGAACTTATTCAACCTGTTATCGACAAATTTCCTGGGAGACCTGTCAATTTCTATGCAAAGTTACTTCTCTCTGACAGGTCCCAGCAGATTTCAAACTGTGTTGCCAGATTTTGCACTGCTGCAGTAGTTGTACGTAGGCTTATGACTGCCAGTAATTCTAGTTCTTGATCACCTTATGGAGTGTGGTTTCCACTTTAGGGTTTGATGTTGGCCTGATTTTGATACACTACATTACCCACCCTTCTGATATTGACTATTTTATAACAGTCCTGTTTCTATTTAGTGGCTTTTATCAAAAGTTTTACAATGTTTTATAAGTGTTTTAAGGTGTTTTATCCTGTCAAATTTAATGTTTTATTCTGGCAAATCATTCTATTGTGGCAAATTGATATTATTTGGTATCTCTTGTCTTGGTTAACAACCGTAAATAAAGATTCATTCATTTATTTGAAGGTTCGGAGAGGTGTAGCCCGCCCAAAATGATATTTCCAAGTTCTAGCAAGAATTGAGTGTTTTTTGTTATCTATCCCAAGTGGGCCCTTCCATTGGAAGGGATCAGGCTGGGGAAAGCCAGATAGATATCCACGTGTGCTTTTATTTATTTATTTATTTACTTACTTACTTAAATCATGTCTTTCCAAGACTTCAGCCTGGATTCTTACATTAAGGCATAGAATTAAAAGAAACGAGCAAATATCTGCATTTCCTGGAGAGGAGAATATTTGAAAGGATGTCATATTGAAGAGGGAACAGGTTTGTTTTCCATGGCTTCAGAGACTAGGACTCGGGGCAATGGTTTCAAACTACAGGAAAAGAGATTCCATTTGAACATTAGGAAGAACTTCATGACAGTTAGAGCTATTCGGCAGTGGAATATGCTCCTGCGGAGGGTGGTTGAGTCTCCTTCTTTGGAGGTTTTTAAGCAGAGGCTGGATGGCCATCTGTCGGAAATATTGTGATGGGGGTTCCTGCATGGCAGGGGGTTGGACTAGATGGCCCTTGAGGTCTCTTCCAACTCTATGATTCTATGATTCTATGATTCTATGAACGAATCAATAGTTTGGCCATTGGGCACAGTTCACTCACCATCCGCATAGCTGATTCGTGGTTCCGTGCCCACCCCCACTGGCTAAGGGCCTTTTTACACGACCCCTAAGATCCACTGGCCACTTAAATTCGGATCAGAGATCTTGGGGGTTCGTTGCTCTTCCTGCGTCCCCACCCCTCCACACTTCCTTGCTCCTGCCTGCCTGAGGGGAGGGAGAAAAAAAGAGAGGAAAAAATGCAGGCTCACCTCTGAAGCCGCCCCGTCGTCGTCCTGATTCCTTCTCTTTAAGGGGCGGGAGGCAAAAAAAACAAACAGAAGCGAGGAGAGCCCAGCACTCACCAGATTACATCCGGATCTGGGGATTTTCACCTTCCGAGAGCAGGTACATGAAAAGTGCGCTGGGACGCGCTTAGGTGGGCGTGGTCGCACTTAGTTTCCTGCAAACTCCGGAGCTGGTGGGGAAACAATTGTAAGCTCCGGAGCTGGCAGCCATTTGCGGTGGAGTTTAGGGGTCGTGTACAAATACCCTAAGGCTCCCTCAGAAGCAGTGAACCTGTTTCTGTCCCTTGACTCCTTCAGGCGCTCCCTCCAAGTGGCTGCCCAAAGATCAGCTCTGTGGCCTGTGAATGAACTGTGCCAGACCTCTGAACAGGTGGTTCGTGCCCATCTCTGTGGGAGGACATTGTCGGGTGACCAAGCATGGTTTGGTGCCCGGCCATAAAGAAGCCAGGAACCCAATCCTACTGATGTTCACATAACGTTTGTGTCGATGAGGTGCCAGACCATATTTTGGTGGTGGTGCGCAGTCAGATGCCTGACTTAAGTGTCTGACCAAGAGCATATCGACCGAGGCATATAGCTCCCTGTCTGGACCACGTGTGTGGGGGGGTACTGTTTTGTTGGAATCCAAATATGGCATCCACATGTGTTCTGACTCTGAATGGTACATCCTGGCCCCTGCTCCAGTTTGGAAGAGAGCTAGGACCACGGGTCCCCCCACCCACCCATTTTTATTGTTTTTTGCATGGTTCAGAGTAGCTCCAATTACAGTGGACCCTCGTATAACAAACGGTTTGTATGACATAAAATTTGTGCAACATAATAAATTCCGGAGATAGGGGAAATTTGCTTAACATAATTGCCTGTGGGGCGAATCTGTACAACATAAATATGAAATCACTCTGTTTTCAATGCATTCCTATGGGAAATTTGTATAAAGGAAAATTTTCTTAACATAATTTCATTTGGGACGAATTAATTCCTTTATACAAGGTACCACTGTATCCCATTTGTGAACATCCCACCAGGGCTGTTGATGGTGTTATCTGAGATGACAACCCTGTGACATATTTGTTTCTTTGTTTTTATTTATTTCTTTCATTTATAAGCCACCTTTCTCCAGCTAAGGGAGATCAAGCAGCTCACAATACAGTATTAAAAAGAATAGAACTGAAAGCAAAATAAGTTAAATTAAAAATAAAGAGCCTTGTGGCGCAGTGGTTAAATGCCTGCACTGCAGGTAAAACTGTGCTCACAACCTGGGGTTCAATCCCAGGTAGCTGGCTTGAGGTTGACTCAGACTTCCATCCTTCTGAGGTCAGTAAAATGAGCACTCAGCTTGTTGGCGTGGGGGGCAATATGTAGCCTGCACACTGTAATTAAAACTGTAAGCTGCCCAGAGACTACAGTACTTGAAGTGGTATGGGGCGGTATATAAGCAGAACACTTTTTTGC
>JAHTLZ010000894.1:0-17728 GCA_023846285.1 Phrynocephalus versicolor
GCTTGAGCCGGTTGGTCCTGGTCCTGACCTATGAGGATTTACTGTCTGAGTCCAGCACACTCCCGCTGCGCTGCCGAGAATATCCTTGTTAGCAGAGTGTAGGGAAATAACCTACACGGACACGGGGTTGGGTCCAAGTGTCAGGCAGCCATGCTCTTCTCTTCTCCGAGCAGGCTTGCAAGGCACACCTTTATTAGCTGTAAGAGGTGGAGTTACAGATATTGTGTGGTGTCCTAGGTGTCAGCCTGTCATTGGCTTGATGGACTCCTGGGGAGGGCTTTCTGTGACGTGGACATGTCTCCTAGCAAGGGATGGTAATGATTGATACCCCAGCAGCTTGCTATCCCATCCCATGACATAAGGGTAATCATTAATGGTCTGTTTGTTCCTTGTGGCCAGAATGGAAGGACAAGATAGTCAGTTATCTGCTTCCTGCATCTTAATCTTAGGTTGCTCCATTTCCCATCTCCCAGGGCTTTCCCGTGCAGGAGAGTGAAATATCGCCCCCCAGAATGCTGTGCAGGAAGCTTACTGGATTATTAACATATGTGCATATTAATATCTAAGATCCCTCAGGGGAGCATTCCTACATCTCCCCCTTTTTTGTTTAAGAACACGGAATAGGCCAATCTCTTGAGTGCTAGAGATGGGCTGCCGGGATAACAAGCTGCATGGCATATCTTGTGCATGGCAGCTGCAATGTGGCTTGGCACTAAGAGTGAGTGGAGTTCCTATCTAAGGGAAGGAGTGGCACTGCTTGCATTGGGAGTTTGTGAGGTGATATTCCTTGTGGCATTCCCCCCAATCCACCCACATGTTCCTTATGGTGTCACTAAGGTTATGGTAGGCATCCTAGGCTGTGGGCAAAGAGTGAAGGCTTCTTGCATCTGGTTTGGGGGAGACTAGGGTGTACATCCTGATCTGTGGTGTGCTATCTAATTGTGGCCTAAAGTGTTTGGCTGAAGGTAAGAGCCCTATATATGTGTGTGTGCGATAGGTGCATCCTGACACCAATGCTAGGCCATACCCTTCAGGGGTGAAACTCTGAGGTACATCAGATAAAGGTTCAGTTATACATAGCATGACACATTCCCATGATTATACATAAGCATATGAGACACGCTTATACACATAGCATGAAGAATAGGAATATAGCAAGCAAATACACAGCAAATACCATGATACATGAACCCATTGCATACTTGAATACATAGTCGTTATTGCCTATCTAAGGCCACATTTGTTTGAGGGAGAAGGGATTACTAACTCCTTTGCTGCTCCAAATGTCCAGAAATGTTTGTGAGTTTGTGCTGAAAGGTCTTTTTCAAAGTTCATTTATGTTTTGGAAACACATTGTCCTTTGTTGTTCTTCTGGAGCAAATCTGAATGCTGTACACATGTGTGAGAAATGTTCCTTTGCAATCGCGCTCAGTAGAGGAGACACTGCTGGCAAGCAAGCAATCATGCTTGGTGAATTGCACGATGGAAGGAAATTCTGCATCACTCTGATGGCAATACTTCAGTCTACTGGTCACTCTGCTGATGAATGCTCCAAACTGCCGTGTCTGCTCATGGGATTGGCTTCTCTGGTCTCTCCACATGCTGCTGACTCTGCATCTGTGATATAGTGAGCGAAAGAGAGAGAGAGAAAGAGAGAGAGAGAGAGAGAAAGAAAGCCTACCTATTTTTTCTCTCAGGGTAAATGAAGCAAGCAATCTTTGCTCCTATCAGGGATTCGCTATCAGGGATTTCTCCTCCCTTTTTCTTGAAATTGTACAAGTGTGGATGGCTTGTGTTTACCTTGAGAGAAAGAATTTGAATTATCTCTTAGCAGAGAGTTGGAAATAAAAGACAGCAGCATTAGTTTCATATATTTTTAAATCTCAAGCATTGTGGATTTCTGACTCCTGAAAATAAAGCTGTCTGCACTTCAGTTTGCAGTTGGAACCAGTCAGCAAAAAGCTTGATAACAATGGCAAGGAAGTTGCTGTGTAAACAAAGGCTTTGGAATGTTGTTTGCTTGTTGGTTAAAATCTGTTGGTTAAAATTTCACTACATCTTTGCCTGGCTCTTGGGCTTGGCTTGTCTCTCCCCCCAACCTGGCATGCAGGCATTGATAAGGGGAGGACTGTTTGCCAGAGGCTTATCTCTTAAGCAAGCATGACAGACATCCCGTCCCCACCCCTGGGGTGGGTTTTGGTGGAAAACTACTGCAGTTTTTGCTCTTGAAATCTGCCTGACAACACGTGACGTAATTCATCGCTCCACCATCCTCCCTCCCGCTCTCTCTGAGCTGAGATTGTGAGGGAATGGTATTTCCTTGGACTGAGAGGAGATCTAAGAACTCTGAAACATTTTCCTAGCTTCCTTGTTTCCTATTTCTCAAGAGGGAGTGAGCTAAGTTATCAGGACAAGCTATCTCTTTCAAGGCTTCCTTCAGTGTAGAATGCTAAATCCTAGCTCCCCTCCCCCCCACCCCCATTGCTCTGGCAAAGCTGGACATTGAGGTGTGTGGGGGGGGAGGGTTGAAGGAAAGATTGTCTTTTGCTCTGTGCAAACATTCAGAGAAGGACAAAGCTTACTGCCTTCTGCTTCTCAGAAAAAAGGAGGGGGAGAGAGGGGGAATTCTTAAGCTTTCTGCTTTTCAGAAAAAGGAGAGGGGTAGAGATTTCTACTTTTCAAGAAAGGGGGAAAAGCCAAAGGACTAGCAGGATTTGTCTATCTATCCTTAATCTTATTCCCCAAAGTATTCCCAATGCTTCCTTCTGAATTTGAAATGACGGTGCCTTGAATTTGCACTGGGAGCTAACCTTTTCCTTGAGTTCAGCGCTGAGGGGAGTAAGCAGGAAGTTGAACTCTTTGCATGCTTTTGAAAAGCTTGCCGCTCCTGATCAACGTAAGGAAAGTCAGGAGCCTGGAATTTTCCCAGGGATTTTTTAATACTAATTAATCTCTCCCTGGGAAACTGATTTCGCTGCTGGCTGTAAGGTTCCACAAGAGGAACACTTCTTCGCTCAATGAATTTTAGAGACTGTTTCTCTAACCTCTCACCCACGTGGTAGCTTTCTCTGGGCAATTCTTCCCTATGGAGTTTGACGAGATCTGCCTCTTGAACCTCCTTTTTCCCTTTTCTGGGACTTTTCTTCATGGAAAAATTGGATTCTAACTCTTCCAGATGTTCTATTGCTGATTTTCCTAAATCTGCTTGGGGTTCCCTTTCCTGATTCTGGGACACTGCTCCTAACTGCAGGTCGCTGGGTGGAAAAATTATTGGTAGGGTTATCTTGAACTCTGGGGGAAGGAGTGAAATGGACATCTCCATTCGCCCTGCTCTATCACCTGCGTTCCGCTTGCCAACCCTGGAATTTTCTGCCTGAATCTCCTTTCCTGCCATTAGTTTCTGACCCTGGGGTTGCCCAAACTCTGCTCTGCCTTCTTGGCTGGGGCAAATCTTTTCCTGCCCCCCTGATCCCACCTTAGGGACTGTGGACAAAGGCTGTACTCTTATTGGCATGGCTTCTAAAGGCCTTAAAAGTGAAGCCAATTCTCCTCCTGGCCTGCATTCCCATGCATTCTCCTCCTGAATGAAAGCTTCTGCCTGCAGAGGCTCTCCTAGGGTTGCCCATGTCTTGCAAAACCCTGATTTCTGAACTAAATCTCCCAGCTCATTTCCAATTCTGTCTTCTGACTCTGAGAAAACAGCTCCCATCCTTACCTTTGGGATCCAATGGATGATTTAGTGCACTCAGCCTCTTCACGGGCGGGTTGGATGGGGATTCGAGCCGGTTCCTTGCTTCTTGGGAGGGTCTGCGTCTCAGTCGGTCTCAGGAGTTTGCATGCCCTTAAGGAGCCCCACGTTGGGCGCCATATGTAGGGAAATAACCTACACGGACACGGGGTTGGGTCCAAGTGTCAGGCAGCCATGCTCTTCTCTTCTCCGAGCAGGCTTGCAAGGCACACCTTTATTAGCTGTAAGAGGTGGAGTTACAGATATTGTGTGGTGTCCTAGGTGTCAGCCTGTCATTGGCTTGATGGACTCCTGGGGAGGGCTTTCTGTGACATGGACATGTCACCTAGCAAGGGATGGAACTGATAGATACCCCAGCAGCTTGCTATCCCATCCCATGACATGAGGGTAATCATTAATGGTCTGTTTGTTCCTTGTGGCCAGAATGGAAGGACAAGATAGTCAGTTATCTGCTTCCTGCATCTTAATCTTAGGTTGCTCCATTTCCCATCTCCCAGGGCTTTCCCGTGCAGGAGAGTGAAATATCGCCCCCCAGAATGCTGTGCAGGAAGCTTACTGGATTATTAACATATGTGCATATTAATATCTAAGATCCCTCAGGGGAGCATTCCTACAGCAGAGTAAAAACATGCACAGCGAGAAGGTTGCAAACGCTTGTGGAGAGTTCTTCAAAATACAAGCTGGGGTTTATTTTAAACATTTCCAGAAAAACAAACGTAAAATCCTCTTACAAACACAGACAGACACCCAGCAGAATCTTCAGAAATACAAACGTAAACAGGAGTAACGGAGAGTACAGAGGAACACAGCAAAACGGAGGAGGAATGCCAGAGTCAAGGCTCAGAGCAGGAGGAGGCAGGAAGACAGAGAAGGGAGGCTCAGACATTCCTCCTTAAATACACAAAGACATGCACGTGTGGAACTTTCTACAAGGAGATGATTCCCTTCAGGATTCTTTCCGTTGCAGCTTGTCAGCGTCTCTGGGTTTCAGAAAACCTAACAATTTGTGCTTAGGTCAGTGTTGCATTGGCTCAGTGTCATCAGGCTCACTGTCAGAAGGATGTATCATCAATATCAATGAATAGAGTTAGTATGAGTACCTGCACAGCTATTGACTCGGTCTTGATACCGAGGAGGGGAGGATGAAGGTGAAGAGTGACAGGTGTAATATGAGTGATGTCGAGCGTCTCGATGTCAAAGCCGAGACGGTCTCTTAGACATGGGGGAAGTTTCCTCATATTGAGGTTTCTCTCGGAGCTGATCTCCATTGCCAGAGAAGTCTCTAGGGTTCTCCCCTTCTGGTTGCCCCAGTCAAGGGGTCCTTCCGTTAAGAGGGAGCAGGAGATTAATTAAACCCTAATGAGGTTTCCCCCCTCGCTTCGGGGCCTCCCCTTGTGATCTCTTGCCCCTCCCCCTTCCTGGGCCTCTGGAGAACCACCAGCAGTGAGCACTTGGACAGGATTACCTAGCCTGTTGTGTAGATGCTTGTGTTTTTAGGGGGGGATTGGTGGGGGGGAGTGTTCAGGGATTTTTATGTGTGTGTGTTGAATGGTTTTTTTTTTAATGTGTGTGAGAGTGTTTGGAGATTTGTGTGTGTGTGTGTTGAATCTGGTCTCTGGGTGTCTGAATTTTGTTGTATGTGTATACTGTGTATATACACACAATGACAATAAATTATTATTATTAATTATTAATGGAAGCAGGGGAAAGTGGAGCTAGGAAGGTGGTAGAGGGGTTCCCCCCTTCCGTGCTTCTCAAAGAGAAACCGTGGTTGCCCAAAGAGGACCAACAGGGAGGAGGAATCTGCCTCAATGCCCCTCCAATCTGCCCCCCTTTGGCTTCTGCCCCCAATTCTCTCTCTCACACACACACACCCATTCTTAATAATTATAATAATGATAGCAATTATTGTTACTTTGCTAGGAGAGTTATAAACTTCCTTGTCATTTCACCGCCTTCCTGCCCTTCTTTCCCCCCAAAAAACGTTCTGTCTTCCCCCTTTCTTCCCTTTCCCACAAGGACACACACTTAAAAAAAACCCATCTCATCCAGTTCTCTCCCTAAAACTCCTCCCGAGACCTTTTCCCTTCAGGTGGACATATGGTACAACTCTTCCAATTGGTCCGGAATTCCACTCTCCCGTCTTCTCTCTACCTCCTTTCATTCATCCTCCTTGGTCAACAGAAAGCTTTCTACTCCTGGCCCTCCTTTTCCTGCCTCTTCTTTCTCCACTGCTTCTCCCACCTCCCTTCTATTAGACTCTCCTCACCCTCAGAGTCTCTACATGGTCTTCCATTTGGGGTCTTTGTGTCTCAAGGTTTCCTCTATGGCCACTGAGTCCCATCCCTGGTTCAGGCCTTGATTGGCTTCCCTTCACCTGAGTCCTTGCTTGTCCCAAAGGAGGCCGAGGCCACCATCAGAATTGGGTTGACGTTTGGCCAAGGACTGCCTTGGGGCAACCAGAAGTGGGAGAATCGGGGAATGCCTACCGCCATTTCAGTTATCCAGCAAAGTGTCAGTTTTGGATAAACATCCACTGTCCTCTTTCATGATTTTGTCTATTTAATGGAGTACCAAAAGATTTATCTGCAAAATTGAAAATAAAGAAAAAAAACCATATACAGTAGCCCCCCACCTATTGCGGGGGTTAGGGACCCACCCGACCCGCAATCATTGAAAATCCGCGATATGTGGATGAAGGTTGGGTGGGTAGGCACAATGCCGCTGGGGGGGGGGTTGTGGGCGAGGGGTGCGTGAAGTTTTAAAAGAGTTCTGGTGGCAGAGACAAGTGCTTGTCCCCGCAGCCAGAGCCCTTTAAAGATTGTGCACCGCTTGCCCACACACCCGGGGGGGGGGAGCAGTATGCGATCTTTGGAAAGGGCTCTGGCTGCAGAGCCAAAACCTTCACCCCTTTCCCTCAAGCCCTATCGTGGTACTGCGGTCCCGCGATATACAAGGACTGCATTATATGAACCGCGAAAGGGCGAGGGACAACTGTACTGAATATGTAATACTTACAATTTCTGTGTGTTCCGTTCCCTGCCCAACTTTGCACTTATCCCTGGTATATTTCCTTCTGTTGGTTTCAGCCCAGGGCTCCAGCCTGTCAAGTCTATTTTGAATGTCGTTTCTCTTTCCCAGAGTATTGGGGGTTCCGCTTATGTTTATGTCATTTGCACATTTGATTAGGATTGCTTGCACTTCTTCACCCAAGTCATTAATATTGAGCCTTTGTTTCTATTTCCCCCCCCCCAAAGTATTCACAATTTTTGTTAGAATCATAGAGTTGGAAGAGACCTCACGGGCCATCTAGTCCAACCCCCTGCCATGCAGGGACCCCCATCACAGGACTCCCGACAGGTGGCCATCCAGCCTCTGCTTAAAAACCTCCAAAGAAGGACCCCACCACCCTCCTTTGTGGCAGCATCTTCCACTGCCGAACAATTGCCTTGTAATACTATAATCTGTATTACTGCTGTTCTGGGTGTGCTTTGGCACATGCAAAACTATCTGGCCTGAATGCTATGTAGGGCA
This sequence comes from Phrynocephalus versicolor, assembly GCA_023846285.1. NCBI lineage: Eukaryota > Metazoa > Chordata > Lepidosauria > Squamata > Agamidae > Phrynocephalus > Phrynocephalus versicolor. Next base: position 7,283 of record JAHTLZ010000894.1, read on the forward strand.
CATTTGTTACAATGCACATGCATAAGAGACCTGTAATGTCCTGCAATTCCACTGTGAAGACCAGAAACTACTGTACCCAGGCTGTGCTAAGCATCTCCTTGTTCTGGTCTTCTAAGGAGAGCTGGAATGTTGGCTGGCGTCATCCCAATTTCTTTTTACTTTTATTTTCGTTTCATTTTAGGTGATTGTTGTTTATCTGCATATACAGTGGACCCTTGTATAACAAACAGCTTGTATAACATAAAATTTGTACAACATAAAAAAATCTGGAGATAGGGGAAATTTGCTTAACATAATTGCCTATGGGGAGAATCCGTACAACATAAAAAAGGATCACTCTGTTTTCAATGCATTCCTATGGGAATTTGTATAAAGGAAATTTTGCTTAACATAATTTCATTTGGAACGAATTAATTCCTTTATACAAGGTACCACTGTAGTTATATTTTGTTTATACAGTAGGATCCCTGTACCCACTGATTCTTTATCTAAGGATTCAGTTATCCACGTTTGGCAGAGGGAAAAAAATTAAATAATTCAGCAGCCACAAAGCAAGCTATTGTCAGAAACAGCAGTTGTAAAGCAAGCTATTGGCACAAAGAGCGGGCATAAAACAAGCTGCTGTCTCAAAGCAGCAGTCATAAAGCAAGCTACTGCCAGGAAACAGCAGTTTGCGGGTGGGTGGGCAGGCGTTCTCTCTTAGCCATGGTTTTCATCATCCACAGTAAGGCCTGGAACCAATTCCCAGCGGATACTGGGGTCCTACTGTATTATGTTGTTTGTATTTTGGTTATTTAAATGTGTTCCTTTACTATATTGCGATTTTATGTTGTAAATTGCCCTGAATAACCTGAGGTCAGACCGACGAAGCTGTTTGGATGAACAGCGAAACGTTTCTCTCTCTCAAAAAAAGAAGTCCAGTAGCCATGACTCAACTTCCAGAAGAACCCGAGGGCTAGATGGGTGATATAAAAGTTTAAGAAACACAAATAAATATCTAACACTGGTTCTATCCAGCCCCCATCTATTGAGATTGCTAATCAGAACTTCATGGAGCACCCCAATCGGGCAACCAGAGGGAAGGCACGCAGAGAGAGAGGGGTGGGGTGTGAGGGAGAAAACCAAGAACAGAAAAAGCTGTACATTACTGGTCCCCTTCAAAAGAGATGGCAGGAAGAGAGGAGGAAAAATGCAGTAAGAATCATTACTGCAATGTATGTAATAGAAAATAGTTTTTAAAATTAATGTAACAGAACATTCTTTCTTCAAGAAAGGTACATGTTTTGACCGTGGGGTGGCAGCTTTGTGCTCCCAAAAGAGACTCAGGTAGTTTCACAATATCCTTCACAGTCTGTGCCCTGAAGGAAAAAGGATCCTTACCTGGAGAGAGGCCTCCTTCCCAGGTATCTCCAGCCGTTGGTCCCTGTGCAGAACTCTTTAGCCTCAGTCCAGAAGATCCCACTTTCTGTGGGGGAAATACGGGGTCACCTCCTCAAAGGGTAGCAGAAGCTGGCAGGGGAAATCAGGAGAAAATTTATCCATACTTCTTCCCTACACGGAGAGAGAATTTCTCTGTTTCCATCGACACTCCCAACAGGGAAGTGGATGTGGCCACCCGGAGAGCACCCATCTGATATTTTATTTATTGAAGGTATTCCTCGGTAGTCTTGTGCAGAAACTCTAGAAAGAGTACAGTGGAAGCCCCATTTACGAGATTAATCTGTTCCGAGTTTAAATCACTAATCTCATAAATTGGGCAGCGGTTGAAAAGCATTAAATCCTTTCCAGAGGGATGGCTTTCAATGCATTCCTATGGGAAGGTTGAGCATCCACACACACACACAAAACGCAGTATGAGGGGAAATCCGTTGGCGGTTTGAACTGCCACCTTACGGGTGAAAGATAGGATCTCCCTGAGTTGTGGTTCATAAACATAAGAACATAAGAACCTATGAAGTGCCCTGCTGGATCAGGCCAAAGGCCCATCTAGTCCAGCTTCCTGTATCTCACAGCGGCCCCACCAGATGCATTTGGGAGCGCGTGAGACTAGATCTCTGTCTCCTGATACCACTCCCCTGCATCTGGCTCTTGAAGGACCCCCGGTTTTAAGCCTGGAGATGACACATCTCCATCATGGTTTGTCACCTGTGATGGACTTCTCCTCCAGGAATCTGTCCAATCCCCTTTTGAAGGCATCCAGGCCAGGTGCCATCACCACCTCATGTGGCAGGGAGTTCCACAGACTAACAATGCACTGGGTGAAAAATTATTTTCTTTTGTCTGTTTTTACTCTCCCAGCCCTCAATTTGAGTTTATCTCCCCTAGTTCTGGTATTTTTGTGAGAGGGAGAAGAGCGTCCCTCTATCCCCTTTAGTCATGCTTCTTGTTTGTGCCGTTTTTAAAAAGACTTTGAGCAACTCAGGCAAGCGGCAGCTGCAGGATTGCTCAAAGACTTTTTTTAAAGCCCCACATTTCCCTCCGCCCAATTGGGTGGGTTTGGAAGGCGCACATATTTAAAACAGTCTTTGAGCATTGTTCGCAGCTTGCCTGAGTGGCTCAAAATCTTTTTTAAAAAAGCCATGCTCTGTTACTCGGGGAAATCCTATCTTTTGCTCACAAGGCAGCAGTTCATACCGCCAACGGATTTACCCTCATAAGTCTTTTTTTTTCCGGTTGTCGGGCATATTGCCAGTACTTGTACCACCGAAGACCAAGGTTCATCCCACAGATGGGAGATACAGTATAGCCGATTAGAATGAAAATGATGGGAGAAACAAGAAGCAAATACATAAGGGAGGATGTCCTTCAATGTTTATTGAAAAGGAAAGGTATTTTACCCATTGGGGTCCCTCTCAGCTGGAAGGAAGGCAAAGCTCCAAATCTCACCCTGAAGAAAAAGTGTCTCCCCACCAAGAAGCCAAGACCCAGCCAGGCAGCATCCCCTGGAAGGAAAGAGAGGGGGGCCTTCCTCCATTGCAGTGGCCCCCCTTCCTCCTCCTCCTCCTCCTCCTCCTCTCTGCTTTCCCCCCAAAGGAGGTGGAGCCTCCAATTTGGGGAAGGAAAAAGATCTTCCAAGGAGGAGGAGGAGGAGGAGAAGCTGAAGAAGCGCCTTCCTCGGAGGAAGCAGAGAAGCAGGGCGTCCCCGATGGGAAGATTCCCATCCCCCCCTTAAAAAAACCCTAACCCTTCCCCTTTCAAGGCAGGCGGGGGTCCTGATTGTTTTCTGTGTGTGTGTTTTTTTGGGGGGGGATGTCTCTTGCCCATTTTCCCCACCGCCTCCCCCCAGTCCCGCGGGAGGGAAGGGGTTAATATGCATTCCTTAGGAATCTCCCCCCCCCCAAAAAAATTTACGCCTCCTTCTCTCTCCGAACCCCCCTCCAAAGGAACCCCCCACTCCCACCCCTGGATTTCATCAGCGATAGCCCCTCGTTCCCATAGCATTGCAACCCCCCCCCCAATTGCACAACCCACCTCCCCCTCCTCCTCCTTCTTGGGGGGTGTCATAAATAAAGGAATAAATCATGAACATGCCAAGGAAGTTGACACATATGTTTATTCTGAGCATAAATTTATTACACATAGGTGTGGGCTTAGCTATGTGTGTATAGGAGGAATAGAAGTAACGGAAAGTCTATAAAAGAATTTGAATTTCCTTTGTTAGTCAGAGTCAGAACTTTTGAGGGTGACCTCTCTGACTCCACGCTGTACAGCGCTGAATAAAGGCTTTTTCCTGGTTCAAATCAGAACCCAAGTGTATCTTGTTCCTTCGCCACCCAGAGAGCGCAGCAATTGAACAAAAAATTCCTTATATAATAAAATTGGACATTTCTTTTGCCAGAGAAAATATACAAGGTAAATCCATAAGCTAACAGCAGCGTGGACAATTGTAAAAAAAAAAGGGGGGGGGAAGCACATACAATTTTTATTTCTACTTTTATTGAAAGAACAAAATGCAATTAATTTTTGGATTCAGAAGAGATCAGAACCTAGTAAAATTCTTTCCTAAAATTAATACATAAGTACAGGAGTGTTATAGATAAAGAACTAGTTAAAATTTAAAAATTGTGTTGGGGTTGTGTAATGACTAGAAAATGGAGGCTAATGTTTAATTTCAGGACGGGTTTAATTCAAAGTGTATAAAGAAGTAATTGGTGGGGGCATGGCCATGTTACATAATGCATGTACATATTTGGGGGGATGTTGTGTTGTCGTGTCGTGATAGGTAGATTGTGAGCCTTCTGTGGCCTGGAATTGATCCAGAGGGAGAGAGAGAGGGACCCTGCTTCAGGAATAAATACAGTGCTTCAAAATTCAACGTCAGAGACCGCACTTTGGTTGGCGTTTCTCTCCGTTGCTGCAGCTTCGAAAAATAAACCTTTGAACTTCTCTACAAAGTGCCGTCTGTTATTTGGGGGAAACAAATTACCCATTACGATGTTGGTGTCAGAAGTGGGATCCTTGCCAAGTCTGTGGCCGGACTATGTCCATTGTTTCCTCGCCAAAAGGTGGACAACCACTGGGAAAACAGGAAAGGGGCCACAGTTCCAGTTGAACTGTTCCCCTTTGACTAGTGGTGTCTCGTTTGTCGAAGGAAACTAAGGACCCCAGAAACACTTGTAGAGAATAAGGTTCTGAATTATTTGTGGCGGTCTCTGGAGTAAACATCAAGAGACAAGGACATCTTGGTCAAGTTAGAACACTTAGACTAGGAACATGGAGAATAAGACTTCGAAGTCTGGATGGAATCGGGAGGGGGACGCCCTGCCTTTGAGGCAATCAGTCCTTGGACTACGTGCTGGGAAACTGAAGGTAGCGATTCCGGAAGGCTCCATAGTAAGGAGATGGGATCAATTAAAAGGATCAGGGGCTTCTTTGAATAAATTGATAGGATTATGTATGAAAGTATGGCCCAAATTCGTTCTGAATAAGGTGGGATTTCCAGGTTTAAGATGGCCCCCGTTTGGATCATGCCACCCAGAGACAAGTGATGCCATTTTGCAGTCCCTTTTGAATTTTCAAGAAGAGACTCAGGGGCAACAGGTTTATTATGATGTTTGGGTAAAGGGGCGTAAAGACATCCCAAGCACCATGTTCCCAGTTAGGGCAGAATAGAGGAGTGAAGGATCAGATCTTGTGGGTTCCCCAGCACCGATGTTTGACATTTTGGAATACATTCCCCCTTACCCGGTTCAGCCTCAGGCAGACCAAGTATTGACAGCACAAGGAGGGGCAGGGGCATTACAAGAGAGACCGACAAAGGAAGATCCCCCTGATGATAGCAAAACAATTAACAGCCCCTGAGGAGACTTCTAAGAGGAGCAGGATTGGGGAGGGAGAACTTCGAGCTGTGTGGGGATGGAATTGGACATTTGGGGATGGAAGGCGTTTTCGGTCCCCTGATCAACAGCCTCCAGCCCAGCAATACCCGCTCAGGCAGGTCCCAGTGGCAGAGGGAGGCATTGGGTTTGGGGAGGTTCCCTTAACGGCTGCAGAATTAAGAAGTTTTAAAATGCAGCTCCCGAAGTTTGGGGAGGAACCAACAAAGTTTGTAATAGAACTTGAAAGGCTGTCGGGAACGTCTACATTCTCGATAAAAGAACTGAGTTTTATTTATCACCCCAGTTCTGGCCCGCCTGCGTTGGTTGCCCATTGCCCTCCGGATAAGGTTCAAGGTCCTGGTTTTGGTCTTCAAAACCCTCCACGGCTTGGGCCGTGCTCACTCAGGGTGGCCACCCCAAGGGAGGTGCAGAAATCGACAACTCGTAGTCGCACCTTCTCAGTGGTCGGCCCTTCCTTGTGGAATCAGCTACCGAGTGAGTTGCGCCTTGCATCGTCCCTGCCCGCCTTCAAAATGGCTTTAAAAACCTTGCTCTTTTCTTCTTCCTTTTTTTCCCTCGCCTGCTGCCTTTATTGAGGGCTCTTTATTGACTAGTGCCATATCGTTGTTCTCCTGCTATTGTTTTTACTACACATTTTAATAATTCTATTTTATTGGTTTTCTTTTTTGTAAACCGCCCAGAGTCCTCGAGGAAATTGTGCAGTATATAAATGCAGGAAACAAATAAATAAATAAATAAATAAATAAATAAATAAATAAATAAATAAATTTTAAAGCAGCTGGTGGGGAATGAAAAATATACTGCTGCAGTTTTGATCAGGCATGACGGCTGTGGGTGGGAGAAGGACAACATCGAACCCCAGATCAGGCACAGTTAGAGCTTCCCTGTGTACCACCGGACACATGGGACCCTACACAGCAAGAGGTCAGGCAGAGTTTTAAGCCATTCCAGCAGCTCCTTCTGCAGGGCTTGCTTAAAACAGCCCCAAAGGTTATCAATATGCAGAAAGCCTTTGGGGTACCACGGAAACCAGGTGAGGACTCTGATGAGTTCCTCAAAAGGCTTAAAGAAGGGATGGAACAATATGCAGGGCTGGAACCTGATGATGCGCATTGTTTCGACCACATCACCCAGGTTCTGGCTCGCCTGCATTGGCTACCCGTTGCATCCCGGATTAGATTCAAGGTCATGGTTTTAATTTATAAAACCCTCCATGGCTTGGGACCTGACTACCTGGCGGAGCGAATCACCCAGCGGTCAACTTTGGTCCGTCCTACGAGGATGTCGCAGGCGCACTCGCTTCGGGTGCCTACTCCCAGAGAGGCCTGGAAAACTTCTACTCGGAACCGGGCCTTCTCTGTGGCGGCTCCCTCTCTCTGGAACCACCTTCCCTGCGAAGTGCATCTTGCAGAGTCCCTGCAGGCCTTCTGGAGGGCGTTAAAGACCTGGCTCTTCCGGGAGGCCTTTGTTGTAGGTTTTTTCCCCCCTCCGCCATCCGTTAGGACAATTAGCCAAATGCACTCACCAGGGCTAGATTTTCTTTTAATTTATATTTTAATATTGTATGTGTATTGCTGTCTTGCTGTGTTGTTGCCCGGCTGAACTTATTCAGTCTATAAACCACCCAGAGTTCCCTTTGGGAAGATGGACGGTATAGAAGTCTAATAATAAATAAATAAAATAAATAAATCCAACAAATGATTCAGCCCTGAAACTTCAGTTTTTACAAGGCTCAGTCCCTGAGGTTAGAAGAAAGCTACAGAAGTTAGAAGTCTTTGCACAAAAAACCCCGAGTGAGTCAGTAAGGATGAGACAAAGGGTGGTGGCACAGAGGGAAGTGGAGAAGGGAAAGCGGCAAGGAAGGATGATGGTGGAGACGGTCAGGGAAGTAAATGCCCAGGGTGAGTTAAAGGGATGGAGGGGGAACGGAGGGAGGCTTCCCCCAGGCAGGGCAAGGAAGGAGGGAACAGGTACCTAAGGATACCTGTTCTTATTGTGAAGAAAGGGGACTTTGGTGACCGGAATGTGAGAAGAGGAAGGCTTATAGGAAAGGGCAAAAAGAGAGCAGGAAGAACCTAGGAAGGAGATTTATAGGCAAGCAGTGCAGTTTGAAGATAACTCAGATTAGGGTGGGCAGGGGCTCTATTTTGGTCCCACCTCACAAGAGGTAGGAGAGAAACAACAGCCATTGGATTTCCTTGTAGATACTGGAGCGACTCTTGGGAATGTCCCTCCTATCTGGGGCAACGGTGAAAGTTGTGGGCATGGAAGGCAATTCAGACCCCCCATTTTGAGCTCATCGAAAATTGCAGGAAAGCCAGGGATTTTGATGCATGCTTTTTTTATGGGCCTCACAGACAGGAGTAAACTTGTTGGAAAGAGACCTAATGGGGAAACTGGGAATCACAGTGGAAGTTAAGGGAGATGAGTGCCTTGTAAGAGAGTCAGTCCTGTGGGAGGTGGAGGAGGAGGGAAAAACCAACCCTGCAGTGTGGGCTAGGCCTGGAAATCCAGGCTTGATGGCTGTCCCTCCTGTAGAGTTACATTTGAAACCAGGGCATCGAGTGGTAAATATTAGGCAATACCCGATTCTGGACAAAGGGAAGGGGCCGAAAAGAAGGAGGACAGTTGGTAACTGAAGGTCGGGAGAAAATGGATACCAAAAGCTGTAATGTGAGAAGTTTTCAAACAATTACATGAGGGAGGATACTGGGGAACAGAAACATTGGTAGAAGTTTTTGTTTAAACTAAATATGTGGGTTTGGGGGTGTGGACAGCAGCAAAAACCGTGATATATGGCTATGTGATTTGATTGACAGTGACAGGAGGAGGACATTTTGTAGGAAAGGTCGTTTAACTGGTAACATAAGCCTTGGGCATAAAATGGCTTCCGCACATTCCCTAGCACACCCCCCAGGTCATCAGAGAGATTTGAGAAAATGAATCAAAGTATAAAGGCACCCTCCGAAAAGCAGTATAAACTACCATGGACAAAATTATTACCTGTCGTGCTATTTGGAATTAGAACACGGCCAAGGCATGACATTGGCATCTCCCCGTTTGAAATGTTATACGGGTTTTCAATATGGGACATCACGAAGGAGAAACCTAGTGGCAGCATACATGAGTTAAAAGACATGTATTTTAGAGAATATGTGCTGGTGTTGTCCTCTGTTTTGATCTCTACAAGGCAGAGAGGGCTCCTGCATCAAACCACCCCACTTGGATGAGCTTGGGCCTGTCTCTCCTTTGGAGGCCTCCAGGGCAATTGCCCGCTGCCAGCCCGCATCCACTCCCTTCGATGCTTGCCCCTCCTGGTTAATAAAAGCAGCCGGAGGGACTAAGCCGGAATGGGCGTCTGTCATCGCCACCGCCTCCTTCAGCGAGGGGGTACTTCCCTCTCATTTGAAGGAGACGGTGGTTAAGCCCATTCTTAAAAAACCAGGCTTGGCATCAGACCAATTGGCAAACTACCGTCCGATTGCCAATGTCCCTTTTATAGACAAGGTAATCGAGAGAGTGGCCGCGGTCCGGATTCAATCCTTTCTGGAGGAACACCAATGCCTTGACCCATGCCAGTCCGGGTTCAGGCCTGGCCGGGGGACCAAGACAGCTCTGGTCGCACTGCAAGATGACCTAATCCGGGCGGCCGACAGGGGTTCCTCAACCCTGTTGGTTCTCCTGGATTTGTCAGCGGCCTTCGATACCGTCGACCACGGTATCCTGCTGGGTCGGCTCTCCGAGGTGGGAATCGGAGGCACTGCTCGCAGTTGACTCCAGTCCTTCCTGGAGGGCCGTCCCCAGTATGTGCAACATGGAGGAGAGTTGTCGGCCCCGTGGATACTCTGTGGGGTACACAGGGCTCATCTCTCTCCCCCCATGCTGTTCAACATCTACGTAAGGCCGCTGGCTGGGGTCATTAGATTTGGAGTCTGCTGTCACCAGTATGCTGATGACACACAGCTCTATCTCTCCTTTTCCAGCTCTGCAGTGGAAGCTGTCTGGAATGTCGACCAATGTCTGGACGCGGTCCTGACATGGACCAGGGCAAACAGGCTCAGGCTCAACCCTGAAAAGACTGAGGTGATGTTCTTCGGGAGTTCCCCATCTGGATATGGAGGCCCTCTCGCCAGCCTGGATGGGGTTTCCCTCCAGCTAGCGGATAGGGCTTGGAACCTGGGCATGGTTCTGGACCCGGTGCTTACCCTGGAAGCCCAGGTGGCTGCCGTGTCCAGATCCACCTTTTACCACCTTCGTCAAATTGCCCACATCCGCCCATATCTAGATGGCGACTCCCTGAGAACAGTGGTGCAAGTGCTGGTGATTGGGGCAACTATTAAGATCTGTCTGTCTCTCCATGTCCAGTATTCTCTGTTTAAGGGCTGATTTTGCTTCATCCCATTGCATGCTCAAGATTGCTTGAGAAGAAAGACCCCTAGCTTGCAATTTAATTTAGACTGATTTTAACCACTTAGATTGGAAGTTGTCCACTAAAAGTAGATGAGTTAATCCATGCGGTTGAAAGTTTATTTTAAGTCAGTACTGAAGGGAAGTTAATGTAATTTTAGCTATCATTGATAGCATACCTGTCTCTAAATGAATGTGTGCGTTTGTTACACATCTTGGGACTTCAAGAATTGCTCTAAGGAATTTAGATTGGACCCGCTCTATAGGGTCAAAGCTGCAAGATGCAGGCCCAGTGAAGGAGCCATAGAGCATCTGGCTGACCACCTTTGCCTGGAAGAGCACTGCCCCTTCCTTCGCCCTGGTCTCTGGGTCAAGCTGTTTTGGGGCAGAGGAAACCCCAGGCAAAGGGGGGAGCAGTGGGGGGCTTCTGTCTGGGCTTTCCCCACACGTGGAATGGCACCCACGGATCGGGTCCTACAGGGCCAGGAAAGGCAGGCGGGCTTTTGAATTCCATGCACCCTTGAATGCTGCTTCCGGCAGCCCGAGCGGTCACAAACCGCATTGCTTTTACACATTTTTCTCAAGGCGTTCCATAGGCAAAAAATTTCATCTGGCAAAACATGCCTCTTCCTGGAAAATTCCATTTGCCTTATGGAAAATTCATCTTACGGGAGTATTTGTCTTGCGAGGTTCCACTCCT
>JAHTLZ010000895.1:0-19411 GCA_023846285.1 Phrynocephalus versicolor
AGAGCCATCAGAGGATTCATACCGGAGAGAAACCCTACAAATGTCCAGAGTGTGGGAAAACATTCAGGTATAGATGGAACCTGAGGTGTCATCAGAGAATACATGTCCAAGAGCGACCAGCGGACCTTCCTGTGGGAAATACTAGGCTAGGGGGAAATGTTTCGACCAATATGACAGAAATTGTACTAACAGTGTGAGAAATAATTTTTGAGAAGTCCTGGAGAACAGGGGAAATCCCTATCGACTGGAGGAGGGCTAATGTTGTCCCCATCTTCAAAAAGGGAAAGAAAGAGGACCCAAATAATTACCGCCCAGTCAGCTTGACTTCAATTCCTGGAAAGATCCTAGAGAAGATTATTAAACAGGCAGTCTGCAAATATTTAACAAACAATGCTGTCATTACAAGAAGTCAATACGGGTTTCTTAAAAACAAATCATGCCAGACTAATTTTGATAGAATTACAGGCCTAGTGGATGAGGGGAATGCTGTGGATATTGTTTATCTGGACTTTAGTAAGGCCTTTGATAAGGTTCCCCATGGTATTCTTGCTAAGAAGTTAGTAGAAAGTGGGATAGATAGTGCTACTGTTAGGTGGATTTGTAATTGGTTGACTGATCGCACCCAAAGGGTGATCATAAATGGCCTCTCTTCACCTTGGAGAAATGTGACCAGTGGGGTGCCCCAGGGTTCTGTCCTGGGCCCAGTGCTGTTCAATATCTTTATTAACGACTTGGAGGAGGGAATAGAGAGTATGCTAATTAAATTTGCAGATGATACCAAATTGGGAGGGGCTGCAAATTCCCTAGAGGATAGGATGAAAATCCAAAAAGACCTTGACAGACTAGAGTGCTGGACCAAAGCTAACAAAATGGATTTCAACAGAGGGAAATGTAGGGTACTACATTTAGGTAAAAAATAAATAAATTACACAAATATAAGATGGGGGATACTTGGCTGGAGGACAGTACCTGTGAAAGGGATCTGGGAGTCTTGGTGGACCACAAATTGAACATGAGTCAGAAGTGTGATGCGGCAGCCAGGAAAGCCAATTCTATTCTTGGTTGTATCAACAGAACCATAGTGTCTAGATCAAGGGAAGTGATAGTACCACTCTATTCTGCTCTTGTCAGACCCCACCTGGAGTACTGTGTCCAGTTCTGCGCGGCTCGATTTAAAAAGGATGTTGACAACCTCGAGCGGGTGCAGAGGAGGGCGACCAGGATGGTTGAGGGTCTGGAGGAAATGTCTTATGAGGAACGGCTTAGGGAACTGGGAATGTTTAGCCTCTCTAAAAGAAGACTGAGAGGGGATATGATAGCTATGTTTAAATATTTGAAAGGATGTCATATTGAAGAGGGAACAGGTTTGTTTTCCATGGCTTCAGAGACTAGGACTCGGGGCAATGGTTTCAAACTACAGGAAAATATATTTCATTTGAACATTAGGAAGAACTTCATAACAGTTAGAGCTATTCGGCAGTGGAATATGCTGCCGCGGAGGGTGGTTGAGTCTCCTTCTTTGGAGGTTTTTAAGCAGAGGCTGGATGGCCATCTGTCAGAAATATTGTGATGGGGGTTCCTGCATGGCAGGGGGTTGGACTAGGCCCTTGAGGTCTCTTCCAACTCTATGATTCTATGAAAAGATTCAGTCAAGCAGTGAATTTATATGATCAATGCAGAGTCTGTAGGAGGTGGAAGCCTTTGTAATATGTATGAAAGTTAACCTTAAACAGATGGATTAATCAGGTATCAGAGAACTCTGGGAAACATTTACGTCAATGAAATTGGTACATGTTATCTCCTGGCTTAAACGGAGGGTACCTCAAAGTGCCAGGCATAGGGGGGTGGGATCAGGATACTGGCATCCGTGGTCCGGGTTCTGAAGCCACTTTGTGAATCCCAAATCAACGGTGGCCTTACTTGGTGTTGGGCTCTCCGCCTCACTCCCAGCCACCTTGGACCGGAATCAGGAACTCACGTTCAGCTTTGTGTAAGCCCTTTGGACTTCAAATCCTTCGGGTGACACTTCTTCTTGTGTTTTATGTGTCATCAAGCCAAAAACAACTTACAGTGATCCTCACAGGGCTTCCGAGGTGTGTGAGATATTTCAAGAGCAGGTTTAACCCCTTCCCTCCCTCCGCCACCACCTTCTTGTGGCAGAGTGGAGATGCTGGCCCAGGTCCCCTCCGTGCTCGTCCGTCACTCTTGCCGGTTGCTCTGCGGTGGATTATTGGGCCGCTCTTCTTAGGCGCCTCAAATGCCTGCCTGCTCCTCCTTCCCAAGCTGGTGGCAATTAAGATTGTGCCCCCCCCCCCAAATGAAGGGGTTATGTCCCATTCCTGTTTCTCTACTTATAGAATGCAGGAGTTTTGTGTGGTTGTTGAGACAGTGTTCTCTTCTGGTGTGGGAGAGCTTGATTACCACAAGACCCCTTATCTGCAAGATGAGAGCTGGTTTAATTACCCATCCTCTGAAAATACTAAAAGAGAAATCCTAGAGATCTCTGTCTCTTAAATTACCAAAACAGGCTGCTAGAGAGAGCTGAGGACCATGCTATAGCGTTTCTATGACAAGCATTTTTCAGTATTGGCATATCTCTGCTGATATGGGGGTTCCCAGTACTTTAAAGGGCTTTTTAATTGCATAATATGTTATATACATTTTTGTTGTAACTGTCACAATTAAACCACATTAAAAGAGATAAAAATAAACTTCAATTGGCCCGCCCTCACTTGTGTTTGTGATAGCAGTAGAAAACCTGTAACTCATTCTTCATTATGTTTTTATGTCAGTGCTTCTCCAAAGAACTCAGGTTTTCTTACCTGGTTCAAGCATCTCCACAGAAAGCTTCACTAGAAAGGCAAGCTAGGCTTGCCCGAGCCCCTCGGTTGATTCTTTTTCACGGTTTCTCTTTTTAATTATTTAATTATTCTATTGATTTCTTAAAAATGAAGGTGGAGAACCACGTAACAGCTAATAAGACAGCTTTTGTATAAACACAAAATTATGTCCAGTTCACATTATTTCAACACTAGGGTGGAGCCTTAGTGCTTAGATAGCTCCACTGGAGGTAGTTAGAGCCAGATAAACCACGAGAGGGCTAAGATTATGATGACGACGACGACAACAACAACAACAACAACAACTTTATTTTTATGCCGCCTTTCTCCCCAAAGGGACCCAAGATAGGCACTGAAGAAGAGACAGGGCAGTCTGTGAACTGTCAAGTTTGAGTGAGGGAATTATGTCAGTCTTTGAGTGAACTGCTTTGAGAAACTTGAGGTAACTGAACACAAGTGATCTCTATTTAACATCTGATGGTATTCGATAAACTTTCATTTTATTTTTTTCCACGTTACATCTTGTCTCAGACTCAGTGATTTAATTGGGGTACCCTGACTGGTGGCAGTGATACCTGAGACTGAATTGGTAGAGGTCAAGGGGCCTAGGGTGAGGTGGTGCCTTTCACTACTTTGTACTAAGGGGAGTGTGGTGACCCGGCTGCACTAGAAATGCTGACCTCAAAAACCACATCCCATCATCTCACAGGGGTAGTCCTTCCACCCTTCTCCATTTGGTTTTGGAAACTGCCTCTACTGAACTTCTGCCTGCTCCAAAGGTGTCGAAGCCTTTTAAATAATTTTCTCCCTTGTTTGGTCTGTCTTCATGTTTTGCCTCTTTTTCTGTTGTGCAGGCATTGGAGTAGGAAGCTGTCCTTGATTTCCTTGCAGAGTGATTGTACTCTGCATGTGTTCAGAGGCACCACTGCTTTCTGGAAAGACCTTCAGGTCTAGCATTCTGCCCTTTCTTCAGACCCCACTTGGTATGGACTCAGCTTTTATTTTTAGAGAGAAATGTGTGTTTGGGTTTACGTACAGTATCATATTGGCTCATATCTTGGTGACTCTGGTGGGACTCAAACCCACAACCTTTGAGTGACTCAATCACACTGCTGTTTATTTGCTTTCTACAGTATTTGGATCCTATATATAATCAGACAAAATATGTGACTGGTTCCCCTAGAAGAGAGATGGGGGCATTTATCTCTTCCAGGATAAGCTGTGGCTCCCCTGCTGTGCTTGATGTTGTATCTTCTAAGAGCCTTTGGCCCTGGGGCTCCATTCCTAATAAGAGGGGCCTCTGGTGAGAGAGGAGGAAGAGGGAAATGTGGGTGCTTGGCCAATTCTAAAGGCTAAGCCAGAAATGGATACAAAAAGTAATACAGTATAGGTAAAGAAAGGTGGATAAGGCCATTTGTTCTAGGATCTGGCCAGGAAGAGGTTACTTCTGGTCCCCCCTATCCAGCTATGGCAAGGGTTTTTTAATGAATAACATTGCAACTTCATTTTCCTATAAATCAATACTTATTCCACAAACGATTTATTGGAAAAACTTTTCAGAGTTAGTTTTAACGTTTACCCATTTTTTAAATTTAACATTTATGCATCAGTGTGGTATTTAACAATCATGTCTTACATCCTTTAGAGAAGAGATTGGGAACTGCAGCTTTTTAAATACCTGTGGCAAACCACTCTGGTATTCCTGCCAATAAAACTTCATGGACATGGGGTCAGTTACAACACCCACCCACCCACTCAAGTGTCACTTGGCGGATAGCAGAGAGCACACAAGAGAGGGACTCCCCGAGGAGAGAGTGGGAGACCATCTCCACCGCCTCCATCCGTCGGGGGTCCACATTCAATCTCTCCTTGGCTCTGGGCAAGACTCGGCCTCCTTTCTACCGCGGAAACCAGAGAGGGTGGAGCCATCAAGGGCTCGATCCCCCCATCTATACGCTGGAGAGTTGTTTGTTTGTTTGTTTGTTTGTTTATTTATTTATTTATTTATTTATTTATTTATTTATTTATCTGAAGAATTGGGTTTGATTTAGCACAGAGTTGGGCCAGAAGCCAGCGAAGGGGGCGTCAGCCAAAGGGGCAACCCACGTGGAGAGGAGGAGGAGGAAAGCCAGGGCGAAGGCAGGGATCGATCCTGCGAGGGGCGGAGAGGGGGGTGGAGCCTCAGCCTCGCTCTCTTCCGGGACCCTTCGGAGGCTCCCCCTCCTTCCTTTCCTCCTGCTGGGATTTGCTATTCTTGCTCTTCCCCGGGCGGCGCCTCCTTTTGCAGAGCGGGGTCTCCTCGGGAGCAAAGCCGGACTCGGCAGGAAGAGCTGGGCTTGCAGGGTGAGTGACTCGCCCCCCCTCCTTCCCTCCCTCCCCGTTCCTTTTCGCCTCTGGGCTGATGGGGAGGAACGGCCTGCGTTACAAACTTCCCTGGAACGACCCAGTCCCTTGCTCCTGCTGCGATTTGGGACCCCCGATGCGCCCCCCAAACCCATCCTCGCCATTTCTTCCGCAATGTGGGGCTGATCAGAGGGGACCCTTTTAGAAGGTCAGAGAACTCACTTTTTTGCTATTCAGGCTTCTTTCTAGAAAAATCCATGAGTTTATATGTTTGTTTCTTTACTGTCACCTCCCATTGCACTGTTACATTGCATTGCTCAAGTTGCAGAAAATATAGTCGGGATTTTTTATTTTAATTTATTTGATATGGAAATCATCCCATCTGACCAATGGTCAATCTGGGATGTGTACCAAAATTTAAACATAAATGATATTAAGAGATACAAATCAAGCAACCCCCTCTCATCCTCTTCTTGGGAAATGTGTTCTTGTTTTTACTCTTCCTGGAATCACCATAGGAGTATTCATAATATAAAGAGATGTGTTTACCTTGTACTCTTCACCAGAGGTGATTCCAGTAAAATCAGTGTGAAGGTGGAGAAAACATAAATATAAATTTTAAATGGCTCCCTTTCCCTTCCTTGTGATTTTTGTTCGTAGATTTACCCTCCCCAATATTTATTGGTTTTTGTATTTTTATATCAAATTTTGCACATGTGATCTTGAAACTGGCCCTTGGCTCTTTGGCTGTGACATGTGTTAAGAAGGCATGTTTAATTGACTGTGACATGTGTTAAGAAGGCATGTTTAATTGCCACAGGTTGATCTCTTTGGAAACCTTCTTCTTGTAAATTGGAGGTGCTGTAAATAAAACAATACAAGTCAAGAATGATTGCAATGAAGGAGGAAACCTCTTCTGACCAAGAACTAGAGGAGGAAGGAATCGCCAGTTCCTTCAAAGCCACCCACGTCCTCCAGCCTGAATCTCTGGTGGAAGGGTCAGGATGGAGGAGCTGGAAGGAGGGCCCAGGAGAAAGGGGCGACTGGGAAGCCCAGTGGCAGGATTACCTGAGGACCCTACAGCCCCCTGGCCCAGGAGGGGAGCCCTCGGTGACAGAGGAGACCTCGGTGGCCCCCTGGGAGGACACCAGGGCCTTCCTGGCCTCCTTTGAGCAAGTGGCCCAAGCCTGCCAGTGGCCCAGAGGAGAGTGGGTGGCCCAGCTCGTGCCAGCCCTGAACGGAGCAGCGGAAGAGGCCTTTCAGGGGTTGGATGTGACCCATCAGGGGGATTATGGGAAAGTGAAGGCCGCCATCTTGCGAGCGGAGGCCCTGCGGATGGAGAAGCAGCGCCAGCACTTCCGTCACTTCTCCTGCCCAGAGGAGGTGGGAGACCCCCGGAGGCTTCACGGCCAAGTCCAGGAGCTTTGCCACCGGTGGCTGCGGCCGGAGAGACACAGCAAGGAGCAGATCCTGGAGCTGCTGATCCTGGAGCAATTCCTGGCCAGCCTTCCCTCGGAGCTCCAGGGCTGGATCCGGGCAGGAGGGCCGGGCACGTGTTCCCAGGCGGTGGCCCTGGCCGAGGACTTCCTCCGGAGCCAGCAAATGCTTCAGAAAGAGAAGTGGCAGGTAAGGTTGTGTGATTTAATTTATGCACTTCTTTCAGGGGATGCCATTCATTGGAAGCGAGACTAGCCCAGATATGTCCCTTGACAACCTGTACACATAATCTTGACATGGGGGGGGGGCCTAGCTCAGAAAGCCCTCTAGAACTAGTGGTGGTGCATGTCTTGCATTGGTTTTGAGAGAGCAAGAGGGCTTTCTGAAGTTCTCTTCCCCCACCCCAAGGATAATGATTTGTTTGCTTTAAAAGGACTGTTTAACACAGTAATGCAAAATAGTAAAGGATCAGTCAGAGGCCTAGCTTACATTTGCTACTTGACTAGGATCGCCGTCATCATCATCTTCATTGTGGAACCGCAGAGCTGGGAGGAACCCTCTGGGTTGTTGAGTCCAGCCTCTGTCTGGGGAGGGACACTGGGGGGAACCGAACCCCCGATCTTTGGTGGCCAGATTTCTAAACTAGTGGTTTCTCCAGCTCTCCTGTAAAATCCTGAGGAATGTCCAGGAAGAATCAGACATATTGAGGAGGCAGAGACAGAAGCCTGGCATACCACATACTGTATTTTTTGCCCTATAATACACACTGGGCCATAAGACGCACCTAGCTTTTAGAGGAGAAAAACAAGAAAAAATGTTTAGCTTAAGGTTTTATGGTGGAGGAAGAGGAGGCTTGCAAACTAGGTAATTGGAACTGCGGAATCCCGGCTGCAGCACGAGATGTGAAAGGCTCCGTGCAGGTATCTTATCTCTCAATGAAAATCTGTGATAAACATGTAGGGGGAATTGCTGTATTTCTCCTTACTTTTGGGGATGGGAAAAGTGCGTCTTATAGGGCAAAAAATACAGGCGTGTTGTTTTAAGCAAGTTCAGTGACACCTGCTTACACTGGACTTTTATGATGCATCTGTCAGACCGGTTGTTTTTTCTTTGTTAGATTCATTTTTTTTTCCTTTGGATGAGAGATTCCCCCGGTAAGCCAGTTGAGCACCTGATGCTCGTAATTCTGTCTACCAGGCACCATTTTATTAAATCTACCAGGGAGTGCTTTGAGCACCTGTGGGGCAGGAGAGGCAAAAGGAGGGGCTCCACGGAGGAGAGTGCCTCCCACCCCTGGGGAGGTGGAGAGGGAGAGTGGCAGGAGAAGCCAAGGTGCAGGGAGGAGGCCAGGGCTGCGGGACTGGGAGAGAAATTGAGAAAACAGTTTGAAGAGTCCCTGAGAATGGTGGAATGAGAAAAGGCGGGAACGGCCAGCCACCCCACGGCTGTGGAGGCGGGGTTTGGGGAAGCTAAAAGGGAGAAACCTCGTGTCCTGCCCTCAGGTGGGGTATGGGTATGGATGGAGGACCCATAGACCGGAAAATGGGGACTGATGATGATGCCTCAGGCTGAGGCTGAGAGCTACCGCCGAAGAGGGAGGCGAGAGAGTGCAGTTGTAAATTAAATAAGATGAGGCAGGACTTGGCCTTCAAGAAATGGCCGAAGAAGGTGAAGGAAGAAGAGCAGTGGACCGGGAGGAAGTCCTGCGGGAGGGGTCTGGGTTTGTGGGACAATTTCCCTCTCCGGAATTGGTGTTGGGGGAGACCTGGACCCAAAGTCACCTCAGAAGTTGGGGTACAGGCGGAGATGCCGACCCGGGACTTGGATCCACCAAAGGGGTCTGGTGGAACCCCCCCCCCCCTTAGGAGCGGAAGGGGGCTGGAACTTCTCGTTGTTTTCTCCTGCAAGGGACTCTAAAAATAACCCGTTCACTGTTGATATAAGTTCTGTTGCACCAGTTGTTAAACGAAGTGCCTCCAGAAGTCTGGAAGAAGGCAATAAAACTCCAGTTTGTTCTAAGAGAGATGCCTCTTTATTGAACTCAGCAGGGCGGGTAGTCTGGCAGAATGGTAAACTCCCACAGCACCATATTGTGTATTGATTTATTTGATTTCTATAGTGCCTCATTTAAGCAAATCACTCTTCTGGGCAGTTTGTAATGATACATAAAACATGCATTAACTAGCAATAAGTACACAAGAATTTCAGTGTGTTCCGCGGTGTTCTGGTCCCATGACCCTGGAGGCACCACCAAGAAGGCCTGGCATCTCTTCATGGATTTTATTCCTTCTCCTCTTGTTTCCACTGAATCTCCACCTATGTTTTAGGGTCCAGCCACAGATGAGTTTCTGGGTGCTTTGGATGCTGCAGAAGAGCTGTTAGAAGTTGATCAAAGCAGTGATACAGTGATAGGTAAGGACAATATATATATCTCTATATAGTATTTATATCTATTTTAAGGCAACTTTTTATTAAAGTGTATAAAACAATACAAAATACAAATACAAAACATGTATTAAAAAGAAAACTAAGCAACAGTGCTCCCCTCTTAAACAATATTGACCCTTATTATCCTCCTTTCCAGAACTGAATTGATTGTTGCACTGGGACTTTACCCTTATATCTTACAAGCACATATTCAATAAATCTTTAATCTTTAAATCTTTCTTATCTTTAAATTTAATGTCAATTTGTCATTTAAGGCAATATTAAAGGGTGATAAAATAAACCATGAATGTGCTCATTTGGAGGATTAAGAGCGCTGGGTTACTTTCCCTTCGAATTCTAAAATCCTGTTTCCGTCCTTCGCAGGCGGTGGAATCAAATGCCCAAGTCAGACCTCTTCACTGCTTCCTCTTGAAGAACAGGGAACAGACCAAACCAGGGTGGACGAGGTATGTGTCCATTCCAGGGAATATCCACTTGTGACATGAAGCATTGAGTTTGTAGGAGAGTCAAGCGCACATTTATATTCTAATGAAGAGTCAGGCCCGGATCCATGGCGTGCATAACAAGAGGGAGAAATAGTTCTTCTTATATTTTATATTTTAATATCTGTGGGAAGCGTGATATGTGCTCACCTTCCTGATGTCTATTTTACTGTTGGATACCACCTAAACGAGCAGCAAGGCCACTAGATGAAGCAGTAAGGACATACAGGAATATAATAAATAAATATTGCTGTCAGATCTGCAGTATATTAAAAAGATGGACAAACAGACGGATGGATGGAAGATTAAATATACAAATAAGTATTTCAAAGAGAGACATGCACACTTGGATCTCAGGAGCACATATTAGCTGATTCTGGGACTATAGGCCATAATCTACATTTGTTTGTCTCACTGAGCATTTTTCTCCGTTTATTCTTAAATTACAGTAGTACCTTGTTGATGAGCATAATCCATTCCAGAAGCATGATCGTCAACCAAAGTATTCATGGATAAAATTTAAAACTCCCATCAGAAATAGTTAAAACTTACTTAATTCGTTCCGTGGCCACACGCCACGTAGCCATGGATGCTGCCTTCACCCCATTGTCACTGCAAGATTCCTGCCGTGGCACAGAAGATCTGTTCGGGCGCAGTAGCAGCAGGGAAGAAGGTGTGGCCGTGAAGGTCCACTCAGTGCTCTGGTGATCATTTTACAAGATTTGCTTGTAAACTGGAAAAAAATTTTTATGTCATTTGCTCATAAACCAAGGTATTACTGTACAGTGGAACCTTGACTTACATACTGCTTGACTTGCAGCATATTTGACTTGCAACAAGAAGGGGACTGTTTGACTGGAGTTGCAGGCTTTGACTTACATCTCGGAGCCCTGGCGCAAGGCACCGGAATTGGGCGGCAGCCACAACCCAGCATCGCGGCTGCCACCTCCAAACTGCTCCTGCCTTCTTCTTTTCCTCCGCAGCGGCAGCTTCGGTGAGGCCAGCTCAGAGCACCTGGAGCTGGTCCTCGGCCTCACTGAAGCCGCCACTGCTGCCGGAGGAGAAGAAGGGACGGGAGCTCAGGGCTGGCCTCGCTGGTTAGACAGTTGGCTCAGTCTTTTAAAAAAATCTGGCTGCAGAAGTCTGGTTCACAATGGAAGCATTTTACTTGGGGAGCTGTACAGTTGTGGGACTCTAATGGTAAGCATAGAGTTGTTCAGAACTTGGAACGTCAGGTTAAAAATCAGTAAAACTTAAATGTTAGACGTTGTTGCTATGAACATTAAAAAGTGGAGGCATATAACCTGTGGACTATAATTCCACTGCCGCCTCCTCTTCTTTGAAGAGACATTTCATTTACATCCCCAGAAGGAATCTCCTATCCCAGTCAAATTTGTGTTAAATTGCTGTTTTTGGGGGTCTTTTTCATCATCTGGAACGGATTAATCCGCTTTCCCATTACTTTCTATGGGAAACGTTCATTTGACTTAAGTCATGTTTGACTTAAGTCTAGACCACTGGAATGGATTAATCACGTAAGTCAAGGTTCCACTGTACTTTGTTCTGTGGCTCAGGACCTGTGGGTGACATCACCTTCTATCCTCTGCAGCAGAATCTGATGTGTATGTGTCTCTGGATGTCTTCCCCCCCCCTCTTCTCAGGGACAAAGAAAACTCCAGGAGGCCGGCCCGTCTCTGCAGGTTGTCCAACAGAGCCCGACTGAGCCAAGCCGGGAGACCATGGTGTGGCCGGTCTTGAAGGAAGAGGAGGAGGAGAAGAATGAAGATCCATTAGGTAAAGAGGAGTCTCCCTGCTCTGAACCTGAAAGAGGGAATGGAAAAACAGTGAAACATACAACTCTGTTGACCGGTCCTGTCTTTTTTTATTTTTGGCTGGGATTTTTTTATTATAGTTAAGGGGTAAATAGGGAGGGATCAATTGGGATACAAAAAAAAGAAGAAGAGGGGGATGCAGGTTGGGCAGAACACTTAACAATCAAAGAGTCATATTACAGTCATAAACAATTCAACTCAGGCTTATATAATCATACAAATAACCAAGCAGTTTTGGCTTTTGTCATATTGTTCCACTAAACTTTGCCCTTTTTGTAACCACATACAAAACTCCTCCCCACATTCTTGGTGGTACCTCTACCCATTCTGCGAATTTCTCCATTTCTGCCATCTCAAGGATTTGGGTTATCAGCTCCTGTTCCTTTGGTATTCTTGACTCTTTCCAGTGTTTTGTGAAGACAATTCTTGCTGCCGTTATGTTATGATATGTACTAAATATAGACTCTACTGATC
The DNA here is from genome assembly GCA_023846285.1 of Phrynocephalus versicolor. Taxonomy (NCBI): domain Eukaryota; kingdom Metazoa; phylum Chordata; class Lepidosauria; order Squamata; family Agamidae; genus Phrynocephalus; species Phrynocephalus versicolor. The sequence continues at coordinate 11,857 of JAHTLZ010000895.1, forward strand.
CACTGTATCTGACATGTTCGACAAGAAAAGTTCAGGTCTGTTGTTCTGTCTGGACTGAAATATACTCCTTTGTTGACCGGTCCTGTCTTGAGAAGATAATAATACCCAATCATCACAATAAGATAAGCTATTGTTGACAGGGCAAGTTTCTAATTTGAGGATCTTATGTGTGGTTTTTCTTCTGTACTCAAGAGTCCCATTAGACTCCTGGCATGACATCCATGAAACAAAGTATAAATGTGTTTCCATAAGCAAATCTGTCATTCATTGCGACAGCTGTCTCTTCAGCTGCTAGAGGAGTATTAGAGTAACCCACTCCTTCACTGAATGTCCTGTGTTTCTCTTGTCTCTCGTTGTTCCAGGGGTGGGACTTCCTGACAGCCTCTTTTCTTCTCTCGGCAGATATTGCGATGGGGAGTCATATCAAAATGGAGACATCACAGGGGGGAGGAAATCAGTCAGGAGACCCACTCAGGGCAACCCCACGGATAAGCCAAAAGAATGGGCGGAAGAAACTCGAGAAAGGAAGTCAGTCCAGAGAGAAGCTGGGAGATCAGCCACTGGAGACGGAGGAGGCACCTCCAACAGGGCTCACTGGAGGTCTTTCGGCTTCTGTTCATCAGTCTTCCAATGTCTGGACAAGCGACAAAAGGCCTTTGGTCTCCAGGTACGGCAGAAAGTACCATTACCTCCATGAACTCGATATAGCAGATTCCACAGAGGATCACGTTGAAAGCCAGACGTCTGCAGAAAAACTCCAACAGCGTTCATCCTGTGATAAACAAGACAGGAAGCTCACGAGTGAGAGAAAATTGGAATCCTCTGAAAACAGTTTGGAAGGAAAGCAGAGGAACCATTTGGAAGAGAAATCCCATAATTCGCCTGAGCATGGAAACAGATTGAGTTGTCCCAAATCCCTCAAGAGAAACCAAGGGATTCAAAGCGAACAGATACTCCATGGATGTCCTCTCTCCAGGAAACGTTTCACTAAAAGAGAACAGTTGATCAGCCATGAACAAGAGTGTTCTGCCAAGAAAAAGCAGGAATATCTCAAATCTGGGAGAACCTTGACTTTTCAACAGCCAGTCACAAGCAACCAGGAACTTTATCTTGGCAAGAAACCCTACAAATGTTCTTGGTGTGGGAAATACTTCAACTGGAGAGCCAAGCTGAAGATCCATCAGAGGACACATACGGGGGAAAGACTATACAAATGTCTTGAATGTGGGAAAAGCTTTTTGCAGAGAGGACATTTGAAGCTTCATCAGAGGACTCATACTGGAGAGAAACCCTACAAATGTCTTGAATGTGGGAAAACCTTTTCACGGAATCATTGTGTGAAGAGACACCAGAGCACTCATACCGGAGAGAAACCCTACAAATGTTTTGAATGTGGGAAAAGATTTGCCCGTAGCCAGCATGTGAAGATCCATCAGAGGACTCATACCGGAGAGAAACCCTACAAATGTCATGAGTGTGGGAAAACATTCAGGCATAGTAGTAGGCTGAGGTGTCATCAGAGAATCCATGTCCAGGAGGCACCAACATTGGATCTTCATGTGGGAGATACTTGGCTAGGGGGAAATGTTTCAGCCAATATGACAGAAATTGTATTAACGGTGTGAGGAAAGATTCAGTCAGGCAGTGAATTTATATGATCGTTGCAGAGACTATAGGAAGTGGAACCCATCCTAACTTGGAGGAGAGCTAACCTTAGGTAGATGCATCAGGTATCAGAGAACTTTGGGAAGCATTTACATCAGCGGTTCTCAACCTGTGGATCCCCAGATGTTCCTGGACTGCACCTCCCAGAAGCCTTCATCACTAGCTGAGCTGGCCCGGATTTCTGGGAGGAGCAGTCCAGGAACATTTGGGGACCCACAGGTTGAGAACCACTGATTTACATCAATGAAATTGGGGGGGGGGTACATGTTATCTCCTGGCTTAAGGGCAAAGCACGCGAAGGCTACAATGGGCCCTTAGCCTGATCCAGCAGGGCTCTTCTTAGGTTCTTAATTAACTTGAGTTCAAATTAAATCTGAACTCTCTCTAGAAACAACAGTGGGAAAACAGAGGCTGTGGTACTTGGAGCATATCAGGAGAAGACAAGATTTCCTGGAAAATAAAAAGATGGTGGGGAAAACCTGAAGGCAGCAGGAAAAGAGGCACACTAAATAGGAGGTGGATGGACTCCATAAAAGAAGCCCCCGTGAGAGCTGAGCAGGGCTATTAACGCTAGGAGATTTTGGAGGCCATTTACTCATAGGGTCGCCATATGTTGAAGGTGACGATGACACACACGGCACCACCAAAGCTTTGCCAAGGCACAGCTCCGAGAGGCCATTAACTGTTTATCGGTAGTAATTCCCAGTAGAAATCCCTGGTTATGTTCTTTCTGCCTTGCACGACCGGTTCCTAACTAGGCTATCAGGCTCATTAACATACGGCTGCCTGCCTAACATTCATTTGTAATCTGATTTAAATGTTTAGTCTTGGGGGAGAATTCCACAGATTAAGCCAGAGTAGTTCATCTTAAACACCGATGTGAAAACGCAGCTAGGAAAAGGGCTTAGAAACAGACAGAAGATGTAATTGTACTTCAAAGCGAGAAGAAGGAATACATGTGAATGGACTGAGTAGACGGAGGCATCAACGTAGACAAGGGAATAGCCCCTCTTTCCATCTGTCTCTTGTCTCTCACAGCATCTGGCCTCCCACCCTTGATCACTGCCATTAATGAGTGTTATTATTATTATTTTAATCAAAGAATCACAGAATAGTGAAGTTAGAATGGACCTATAAGGGCAACAAGTCCAACTCCCTGCCCCATTAAGGAATTAAAATCAAAGGAGATCTGCCAGGTGGTTGTCCAAATCGACAATCTTTCCCTCTTGTCAGTGTCCAGCCTCCCACCTCCTGAGGTCATGGGTTCCATAGCCAAAACTGCTCTTTGGAATAATACTGTTTTAACTACCCATCATATTTTCAGGAGAGGTGAGATCAGGCTTACTTCCCTGAGCAGGTGGAGTTCCACATTTGAGGTTGTGCAGCAGAGAAATTTGAGGTGGCACCATCTCATTTCATTGGAGAGACATTTTATTTCTTCTTTCCTAGTTTAATAGTGACTAATTGATACTATTACCATTGTTGCACAAAGGCCTGACACTAAGCTCTACATTTGCTTCTATCCTTATGGTTCTGTGGTGATTGGCAGTGCCCTCACATCTCTGTAGAGTTATATAGCCCTCGAATACTTTGAGTTGGAAGGGGCCTGTAAGGCCATCGGGTGCAAAGCCCTGATCAGGGCAGAAATCCCAATCAAAGTGGATCTGAGAGACGATTGCCCAGTTTTCTCTTGTACGCTTCCAACACTGGAGTGCTCACCACCTCCTAAGGTAATTTTTCCATAGTTCTGCTCTAACGGTTGTCATGTTTTTTACCTGATATTCAGCCTAAATCTGGATTCCTGTAACATAAACCTAGTATTACATGTCCTGGACTCTGGGATGATTGGGAACAGTGTCCCAGTGGTATATGACTACCTTTCAGGTGCTTATAACATGCCTGATCTCACTGTAAGGATCCCTGTCATCATCACCTCCCTCATGAGAGACATCTCCAGAAGGAAGGAATCTCATCTGGAGCCAGAATGATTCCTCTGTTGTCTTATTTCCGTGGTCCAGGTTCTGAAACCACTTTCTGAATCCCAAATCAAAGGTGGCCTTACTTGGTGTTTGGTTCTCCGCCTCACTTCCAGCCACCTTGGACCGGAACCAGGAACCCGCATTCAGCTTTGTCATTTTAAGCCCTTGGGACTCCAAATCCTTCGGGTGACACTCACTTCTTGTTGTCCATTATGTGTCATCAAGTCAGGACCGCCTTACAGCTATCCTCACAGGGCTTCCGAGATGTGTGAGATATTTCAAGAACAGGTTTAACCCCTTCCCTCCCTCCACCACCACCTTCTTGTGACCGAGTGGAGATGCTGGCCCAGGTTCCCTCCGTGCTCATCCGTCACTCTTGCCGGTTGCTCTGCGGTGGATTATTTGGCTGCTCTTCTTAGGCGCCTGAAATGCCTGCCTGCTCGTCCTTCTAGAGCTGGTGGCAATTAGGATCGTGCCCCCCACCAAAAAATGAAGAAAAGGGGTCATATGTCCAATTCCTGTTTCTCTACTTACAAGAATGCAAGTGCTTTTAGTGTGGTTGTTGAGGCAATGTTCTCTCTTGGTCTGAAATTGCTTGAGTACCACAAGACTCCTTATCTGCGGGATGAGTGCTGATTCAATTACCCATCATCTGAAAATATTAAAATTGAAATCCTAGAGATCTCTGTCTCTGAAATTACCAGAACTGGCTGCCAGAGACAGCTAGAGACCATGCTACAGCATTCCTATGATAAGCTTTTTTTCAATATTCACATAACGTTTATCTGCTGATAAGGGGGGTCCCCAGTCCTTTAAAAGGCTTCTTTTTGTGAATAATATGTTATGTACATTTTGTTCTAAATGTCACAATTAAACCACATTAAAAGAGAAAAAAAATAAACTACAATTTGCCCGCTCTCACTTGTGTTTGTGATAGCAGTAGAAAACCTGTAACTCATTATTCATTTCATTTTTATCTCGGTGCTTTGCCAAACAGCTCAGGTTTTCTTACCTGGCTCAAACGTCTCCACAGAAAGCTTCACTGGAAAAGCCAGCTAGACTTTACCAAGCCTCTCCATTCATTCTCTTTCATGGTGTCTTTTTTCATTATTTAATATTTAAAATATTAAATATAAAATTATTTAATTTTATTGATTACTTAAAAATGAATCGGAAGTCACTTAACAGCGAAAAGGGATCTCCATGGACATGTGGTTGGTTATGAAGACTTGGTCACAACTTTAAAGACACAACACACACACACACACACAATTATAATATTGCAGAAGAAGAAAAGGAGCAGCAAGAAAGCAAAACAAAGCAAAAACAAAAATGTCTATAACTAAGTTTATATTAAAATGCATCCAATTTTTTTAAAAAAAGGTAAACCTCTAACATACTGTGGGTTAGAATCAACTTGATCTAATGAAACAATGTTAGAAGATCTTAGAATAAGATTCCCAAATGTGTTGCCTATAATATTAGGTTATTTCAATGCAAGAATTGGAAATGACTTGTCAAAAATTGCAGTGCTCCTGATATATAGTCATCCAGCCTCTGCTTAAAAACCTCATCCAGCAGTCTTGTAACTCTATCAAAGGAAGAGATCAAATTAATATGGCATGAGTTATACTGTGTTGGCTTCTCATAATGACAGCATTGCTAGTTAAGTAATTACTATCTGATTGCTGAAAATTTTCTTCTGGATCTTACCAGGAATTGAAGTCAAAGGGGATCTTACCAGGAATTGAAGATAGGGACAACATTCGCCCTCCTCCAGTCTATGGGGGCTTCCCCTGTTCTCCAGCACTTCTCAAAGATTATTGCCAATGGTTCTGAAATTGCTTCCGAAGGGGAAGCTAAGATAGTTTGATAGTTTGAAATAAACAATCTAAAGGTCCAAAGATATTAAAGAGACTGGCTTTAGAAGCAGCCCTGCGAGAGAGTAAAACTGGTGGTGTTTTTTTTCTTATTTCCTCCTTCTCTCCCTTTGGATTTGGGAAAAGATCGTGCCTGGAAATCCCCCACCTGGAGGAGAAGGTGATACTTTGCACATGCTCAGAGGTCGTCTGCAACAACTGTTGCTCACCCGGAAAGCAACCATTTATAAAACAGGCTTGTATATACATTTGTCATAAACTTTTATTTTAAAAAGGTGTTAATTGAAAACGTTGGGGAAACAGCCCTGACAATTGCTTGGCGTTTGGGGACAGAAGCAGTGAACGGCTGGAAAGACATAAAAAGAAAGATCTGGAAGTTGAGTCATGGCTACTGGATTGACTGACTATAAGATGGAGGTTTTGCACTAGCTGTATTCAGACCGATGAAGCTGTTTGGATGAACAGCGAAATGTTTCTATCTCTCAAAAAAGAAGTCCAGTAGCCATGACTCAACTTCCAGATAAACTCACCTGGATGACTGAGAATCTTCACAGACATAAAAAGAAAGAGCCAGCCTCTGGGACTCCACCCCCCCTTCACACACAAGTGTCACTTGGCAGATGGCTGTGAGCACACAAGGGGGGAACCCCCCAGGAGAGAGAGTGGGAGTCCGTCTCCATCAGTCGGGGATCCACATTCAAGCTCTCCTGGGCTGTCGATAAGGCTCGGCTTCTTTTCTCCCCCGGGCACCAGACAAGGTGCAGCCATCCAGGGCTGGATCCTCCCATTTATACACTGGAGGATTGGTTATTTATTTATTTATTGGAAGAAGTGGGCTTGATTTAGCACGGGGTTGGACCAGGAGGCAGCCAAAGGGACAACCCACTAGGAGGAGGAGGAGGAGGAAGGCCAGGGCGAAGGCGGGGATCGATCCTGCGAGGGGCGGAGAGGGGGGTGGAGCCTCAGCCTCGCTCTCTTCCGGGCCCCTTCGGAGGCTCCCCCTCCTTCCTTTCCTCCTGTTGGGATTTGCTATTCTTGCTCTTCCCCGGGCGGCGCCTCCTTTTGCAGAGCGGGGTCTCCTCGGGAGCAAAGCTGGACTCGGCAGGAAGAGCTGGGCTTGCAGGGTGAGTGACTCGCCCCCCTCCCTCCCTCCCTCCCTCCCCGTTCCTTCTCGCCTCTGGGCTGATGGGGAGGAACGGCCTGCGTTACAAACTTCCGTGGAACGACCCCCCCCTCCCTTGCTCCTGTTGCCACTTGGGACCTCCAAGACGCGCCCCCTTCCCGGCCACTTGCATTTCTTCCGCAATGTGGGGCTGATCAGAGGGGGACCCTTTTATTAGAAGGTGACAGAAGGCATTTTTTTGCTATTCAGGCTGCCTTTTAGAAAAATCCATGAGTTTATATGTTTGTTTGTTTGTTTACTATCACCTCCGATTGCACTGTTACATTGCATTGCTCAAGTCTAAACATAAGCAATACAATAAATAATACAATTAAATGATATTAGGATATACAAATCAAGCAACCCCCTCTCTCATCCTCTTCTTGGGAAATGGGTTCTTGTTTTTACTCTTCCTGATATCACCATAGGAGTATTCATAATATAAAGAGATGTGTTTACCTTGTACTCTTCACCTGAACTGATTGCAGTAAAATCAGTGTGAAGGTTAAATATAAATTTTAAATGACTCCCCTTCCCTTCCTTGTGGCTTGGGTTCCAAGATTTGACCTCCCCAATATTTATTGGCTTTTGTATTTTGATATCATATTTTTCACATGTGATCATGAAATGGCCCTTGGTTCTTTGACTGTGATGTGTGTTAAGAAGGCATGTATAACTGACTGAGTTTTGCCACAGGTTAATCTCTTTGGAAACCTTCTTCTTGTACATTGGAGGTTCTGTAAATAGAACAATACGAGTCAAGAAAGATTGCAATGAAGGAGGAAACCTCTCCAGACCGAGAACCAGAGGAGGAAAGAATCGTCAGTTCTTTCAAAGCCACCCACGTCCTCCAGCCTGAATCTCTGGTG
>JAHTLZ010000896.1:0-11976 GCA_023846285.1 Phrynocephalus versicolor
TTCGCCCGGGCTGGGCTCTTCCGCTCGCCCGGTTGCCGGAGACGGACCACCGCGGGCCGGCCTGTTCCCCGCTCGGTGCGGGGGTGGCCCACGGCGCAAAGGGACCTCGGGACCCTGGCGGGGAGGGGCCTTTCGGCCCGCTCACCGCGCTCCAAGGCAACTCCCAACCAGCAGCGGCGAGCGGCCCGGACCCGCTGCCTTCGCAGAGGGCGGCGGAGAAGGGCGTGGGGGACGCCGGCGGCCTCTCCGCCCTCGCGAACCACCCCCCGCCCCCGCGACCAGACCTCGCGCGAGGATCGGGCCGCCGCCGCCGCCCGCGGCGCGCCGCCCGCCCCTGCCTTCGCCCGGCCGAGCCGAGCGGGGAGCCCACCCGACCCAGGGGCGCGCTTCCCTCGGGCTCGCCGCGGAGCGCCTGCTCTGCGGCACCCGTCCCCGGCTCCTGCCCGGATGCTTCCTCCTCTAGCCTCTCCCCCCACCCCGCCCCGCCGCTTCCATTTTTCTCCTCCCCACCCGGACCCTCCTCCTCCTCCTCCTCCGCTTGGTCACCGCCGCCTTTCCCTCGGAGGCGCCGCTCGCTCTCGGCCGAGGTGAGGACAGGCGGGCGGGCGGGCAAGCGGGCGGGACGCACGGGCTCTGCCGGCGCATGGCCACCACCACCATGCTGCCTCTCTCCTGGGCCACCTTGCTCCTCGCCCTCGCCCTCCTCCTCTGCTGGAGTCCCGGTGAGTCCGCTGCGCCACCGAGAGAGCGAGAGCGAGAGAGAGAGCGAGCGAGAGAGAGAGCGAGAGAGAGATGCTTCTGAGGGGGAAAGAGGCGGCGGCGACGGGGAAGAGGGGGCCTCTGAGCGCGTGCAGAGGCGGGAACGGACCGGCGGGGCCTTTGGGAGCGCCGCCGCCGCCCGTGTGTGTGTGTGTGTGTGTGTGTGTGTGTGTGTGTGTGAGAGAGAGAGAGAGAGAGAGAGAGAGAGAGAGAGAGAGACGTGGCTGGCGGGGCCTTTAGGAATGCATTGGAACGGATTAAATCCACTTCCAATGCATTCCTATGGGAAATGATAATTTGCTTAACGAAAAAATTGCATAACGTAATTTAATTGGGAACCAATTAATTACGTTATGCAAGGTACCACTGTATCTATCTATCTATCTATCTATCTTTAAAGAGAAAGACACTATAGGAACATTTTAAACAATGATAAAAATGTTTAATATTAGCCACTGATATCCATCAAATGAAATAATTATTGACTTCCATGGAGAGGGAGTCAAGTCCAGTTTATTCTCTCTCCTGCAAAGAAAAATTGAATGAGACCTGACAGTAGGGCTGCAACATCAGACCCCAGAGACTCGTATAGGGAAAACACTCAGAGCAAGCTGTATGCTATTGCATGATTAATGGGGTAGATTAACTGACAGTAGCATTTTTCTCAATGAAACAGGGCAATACATTTTAATTATATTGGCCCAACCCCTGTTTGTTTCTATAGTGTGCTCCACCTCTTTATCCATGCATAGTGGTATTTTTTTCCTGGCATTCATGCAGAGGGGGTGTTCAGCATCCTCTGGAGCACATAAAAACCTCATTGCTTTCAACAGGTTGATTTCAAGCTTCTGTAAATGACATCTGTAGTTTTAATGGGCCACTCTGTCCATTCCATCATAAAATGCATGATTAAGGAACAAATCAACAAAGCAAGACATATACCCAGAGATAATCTGCTATAAGACAGATCCAAAGGACAGAACACCACTGGTTGTCACTTACAGTCCACAAGTGAGACCACTCACATGCATCTTAAATGATCTAATGCACACACAAGATTAGAAAACAGCAAGATGGACAATGGAACTAAACCTTGCCACAAACCCCAATGCCAACTCTGCCCACACATCTACTCTGGCAACACAATCATAGGGCCCAACAATGTCAAATATGGTATCAAGGGCAACTTCACCTGCTCCTCAACCAATGTGATCTACGCATCTTTTGCCAACAATGCCCAACTGCACTCTACCTTGGACATGCAGGACAATATCTAAGAAAACACATCAATGGACACAAGTTTGACATAAGAAACCATGATACACAGAAACCTGTCTCAGACTATTTCAGTTTACCTGGACACTCCTTGAAGGATTTGAAGGTCACCATTTTGGAACAGAATCATTACAGATCAAGAATACAAAGGGAAACAGCTGAGATAAGATGCATATGCATGACTGACATAAACAAGAATGGATCAAACATAAGCCAGGGTTTCTTGAGTCATTATCAAATGTAATATTACTATATTGCCACTTTTTTCATGGACTCTAAGGTAAAAACTCCAATTCTCTCCCCCCCTCTCTTCCACCCCCTCACCCTGCTCTGATCTGATCTGATTTCTGTCTTTTGAGGAATTTACCTTGGAGCCATAATACCACACTTAACGTATCAACAGATCCTGGCCTCGGAGCCATAAAATTATACTTAACATATCTATAGACCCTGGCCAAATCCTCCTTCCCACCATCTCTTCTAATCAACTCTTCTGCCTCCCCTATCCACCCATCCAACTCTACATCCTGTACTACAGCTAAAGAATATCGGTATGTAATGTATATCCTATCACATATTATATTGCACACCTCATTCTGCTGATATATGTCAGAAGAAGTGGATGTGTCCACAAAATGTTACATTTAAATATGAAAGTTAGTCTTTAAGTCGCCACATGTTGTGTGTCTTTTGTTTTGTTTTGTTTTTGCTTTTTGCCTGAAATTTATGAAAATACTAACATAGCTACACTCTCTGAGACCTGTTAATGAGATTCTAGCTGTTATTACAAGACTGGGAAATGCCATCTCAAAAGAAGCACTCTTGTGTCAGAAAGAAGCAGGAAGGTGTTCAGCTATCCCTCTTTTTTTTTATTCAAATATGTTACTCACAGCCCCACTTTTTCTAAACCCCAGCCCTCTGGACCAAACCAATATTTCATAAGAATTATATTAGCAAACACTTTAAAATGATCAGTTAAAATTTTGAACCTATTTTTTTTTTGCTCTTTCAAGCAGTTCAAGTGATCATTTGAGGAAAATGTCATGATGATGACTACTTGAGTACACATAGTTGCATCATCATCATCATTATAAGATATCAGAAAATGACCAAGTCACGAAGATCCTGTGAGATTTTCAGATCCAAACTGATAGACACCTTGGACATTACCCACCAGACATAGTAGTAAAAGAATGAAGAAATGTCTGGATCATTGATATTTCAGTTCCAAAGGATGCCAGAGTTAAAAATAAAGAATTGGAAAAATGAACAAAATACAGAGATCTAGCAATGGAAACATATTGCTTGTGGATAAAAAGCATTTCAGTGGTCCTCGTTGTCATCGGGTCTTTGGAAACATCAAGAAATCTCACACAATATTATAAACATTTTGCAACTCTCAGAAATAACACCCCCAGAGGTACAAAAAGCAGTAATATTAGAAATAGCATACTGTGCCAATATTTAATAAATACTTTTGTTTTTTAAAAAACTTGTATCTGTTATATAATACCAGTCAAAGTTTTTATAATTTTTATTGGCCGTTTCTGGTATTTTTGATTAAAATTTAAAACTATTAATAATGTCATTTTGTGTTTCAGGGGTTTGAAAAATATGTTTATGATTGTAAGACAGGTTATATTCCTGCTTGATAGAAAAAAAATAGAGTGTGTTGACAAATTTAACTACCTTTGCATCTGTTTTAATGAATATTGATATCATAGTTATGTAGTAGAAGTCAGAACAGAAATGGCCCAGAACAAAATCCGTAACACAGCAAATACAACACATAGCATGTACCTTGTATTGTGTGCTCAGTTTCCCCAGATGGCATGCATCTGGGGATCTTAACCAAGACCACAAAGAAAAAGATCAAAGTTTTTGAAATTTGCATTTCTCACAGGATATTAAGGTTCATTATTTCTAACACTGAGAAGACAACCAGCTAAAAAGTATTAAGGCAAATGGACAAAGACTAGAAAATTGTGAATCATATGAAACAGAGAAAACTGGGAGGCTTTAGTCATGTAATGAGCAGCAAGAAGTACAGATTGTTACAACTGATCATTCAAAATTGAATAACTCAAGATAAGAAGTGCAAGAAGGAGAAAAACTCAGTACTGAAAAAGTGTTAGAAATTGGTTTGGATAAAGCAAAGCAAAATCTGCTGCTTAAATACCGTCCCATAGAACTTATAGCATTATCTGGACAGTTTGCAAAGTTATTATGCAGGCTACAGGTTGTTCCCTACCAATAACTTGCGTCCCGTAGAAACAGCACAGCACCCTTACTTAGAGTGGCCAATCATCCAGAGTCTTAACCATGGTGCTGCTCAACCTCTGATAGGGGAGGAACCTGACAACACTCTAAGAATCATCTCAGACGGTTTGGATAGATGGCAACTGAGTCAACATTCTCATTACAAACAGTTTAAATCTTGCCTTGTTGGTGACATTTCCATTTAGCTTTCATAATGTTCTCAAGGTCTCATCCTAGCCAATGAAGAATTGTTTGGTCCAAAGGTCAATGAGCAGTGTTTGAGAAATCCATTTTGATTCATCCTCCAAAGCAAATTTGTTGTTTCCTTTTCACTAAAAATAAGGTAGGTTGTTTTTTTTAGTAATGTTGCCTGGACCTTACTTTGGCATTTATCTTCTGAAAGGATGGCATTTGGTACCTAAAGTGAAGTACTTCACTTTCAGGAACGTTTGTAATTACATTGCTGATAGTGAAGCAGCTTCCTCGTCTCTAGCAGGCAGCCCCAAAACACACAGCCACAGTGTTTTTCACTGCTTGTGGTCTTAACGATTTCCATCAAACCCACCTGCGAGCCTGCCTCCTTTAATTACTAGAAGCTGACTGTTAGACTCTCAGTCTAATTACGGCCAAATAGAAAGCATATTGTGCACCCATTTCAGATCCTGGTCAGTAGCCATGGCAACACCAAGTACAAGAACTTCCAATAAAATGATGGTCATGCAAACTGCAAATGGACAGACAAACAAAAATATATTTTCTCCTTCCACAGGAGGGAGGTGTAACTTCTGTTGCTGAGAGGAAGCTTGAATCTTAAAGAAACAATTTGGGTTTCTTCTTCTTTTTAATGTATTTTGGTACTGTGTTATATTTGGAGTTCCTTTCACTTAGTAATTTCCAAATGTGAGTAACTGTTAGCTGTCAATAAGAAATATAATCAATAGCTATCTTGTAATTGTAAAAAAACTAGCTATCTTGTAATTGTGATACAAAGGTACAGAATGAAAGAAAGTGTTTTATGAAGCAAGAGGCTGTGGTTTCCTGTCGATGCTTGGGCACTGCTCTGGCAGAGACTAGAACGAAAGTCTGTCGTAACAGCGAGCACCAAGGGCTACTGAGCTAAAAAGAGGAAGTAGCAACAACTTATAAAGCCTTGAATGTCCAGGTGGGGCTCAGCAAAAGATGACCAGCCTGTGGGTGGTGCTGAGGTGTGGCCATGCAGAAAAGGGGTCTGAAACTGTATAAAAACCGCTGGAAATGTGTGTTCGAGGTCTTTTCTCAATTGTGAGGGGGACCCCTTTTGCGTCTTTTGCAAAAGGTTCCTGTTCTGTACTTTGCTTCTGCTAAATAAACTCAGCGCTGAGAAATTCTCCTCTCTGTCTGACTTAGTCTCAATTCTTGGGAAATCTCAAACTTGCCTCATCTCTGAATCTTTTAACGTAGTCTATTTTTAGGCACTGAACCACAATCTTACAATGGTGCATTGCAAACGGGATCCGGCCATCGGACGACTCGCTCCGAGCACCGGTTGGAACCGGTCTTCTGCCCGCTCGCCATTTTCGGGTGTGGCAGGTGCTCCGTTCTTCCAGTCTCTGGACCCCGTCCTTCTCATTTTTTTTCTATTTTTGAGCACTGTTCCTGCTTGTCTTTTGTTTCTTTCTCAAGATTTTTTTCATTTTTTCCCATTTTTTTCCTTTTTTCCTTTTTCCATTTTTTTCTTTTTGAGATTTCCCTTGAGGCTTTAATTCCCTTCAATTTTTTTAATTTTTGATTTTTTCTTCATCGTTTGAGCGGCTGATCTTTGGTAAGTTTGGTAAACCTCTCTTTTCTATCGCTTGAAGTCGTGGCTGGTCCAACTTCTGCTGAGATGTGAGAAATAGTGAGGAAATGGAATGGGAAAGGTCACAAGAGAGAGGTGGCCAGGGCAAATCAGAGGATTTGCTCCAGGAGGACTGATCACCCTCCCAAGGACCGGGAAAACGGGAGTGGGGAGCGGGGTCTTCGCCAGCTTCGCCGTTGTTCGCTGGATCCTTCAGTGAGAGCCTAGATTAGATGCTGTTCTTTGTTTCTAGCTTTGCCATATTTTCCAAATATTGGCCCTCCTACATGAAGATTTATTGACCCCCTTTGAGGGTCCAAATTTTAATTTTTGCTAAGCTCCCCGCTATTGTATTCTGCCCTTTCTCATTTTAACTTTTTAGCTCTGAACCCATCTCTATTTTGCCTTCTGTGGGTTCCTTCATTGTCTCTGCCTCCTTTTCACACCATCAATTGATACGGTGGAGTTTAATGATGCCCTGCTTAACATTCCTTATGGGCTGGATAATTTTTCTGAAATTACTGATACTCCATCTGTAACCTCCAAGATTTGCCTCCAGTTTTATTTTTGCCCTTAGGGGTCACTAAATAAACTGGATGACTGGAAAATTTCTCCTTTTTTTATTTTTTTTTATTTCTTGCCTCTGTGAATGCATTCATATGAGTGTGTGTTCCTGTGTGTGTGTGAGTGTTACATGTTGTTTGTTGTCTGTCGAGTTTAATGTAAAATTTGTCCATTTTTGTGTTGTTTGTGCTTGGTCTGTTGCCAAGTGTGTAAATTTCTTCTGAGTGTTCCGCGCGGACAATGTATCGCGCACAGAGACACAATACCAGATAGTAAGTATGTGGTAAGTCTCTATGTTCTTAATTGAGATGAAAGAAGTTAAGAGTTAAAGCTTATAGCTGGGTTGTGGTCTGTGGTTGCAATCTCTTTATACAGGAAGACGGCTGGCTGCCCACCAAAATTTTTACAGACGACAGAAAGTTCTGTCAGCCGGTTAGTTATCAAAGGAAGATCTCTGGGTGATACGCTGAGAAGGTGACACAGTCTTAATTGCTTTTGATATGAAGGACTGAGTGATATGGCGGTTGGCTGGCCACCGGCTGCTGTATCATTCAGAATTTTTAAAATCAAGATGTCCTCTGGCCAGTCAAAGTCGACATGACTGACTAGACGAGTTTTATAAAACTTGGACTGTGAAAGGCTTTTTCGCTGCCGTCACCTGAGCATTTCCTGTTTAATGGGCTCTTGAGGTATTTTGTTGAGCGCTGGGGTTTTAGGATCTGTAACAAATATTGTGTGCCTTGACAAGTGTGTTTTGTTCTGATCAATAGCGATTATTTGTATAGGTCCTCGCTGTTGATTGGAGTGGGACAGGCTGTTGCATGTCCGAGCACAGTGTGTTTAGACTGAGCTGCAGAAGTTCTTTTTGAATTTGATTAATATCTTTGTGGTTAGGCAATTCTGTTTCCCATTTTTTTTAAATACACACTTCTGTGGTTTCTGCCTAGTCTTTAGCTGAAAAACGGAAAGAGCTGCAGACCTTTTGAATTGCAAAAGTGTCAGCGCCTCTGCACAGAGCAACATCCACTGCAATTTTTACTTGGCAGGCTGGAATGGAGAAGAGTCTTAGGGAATCTCATGTCCACTCCTTAAAAGACCCTGAGGAAAAAAGGCAGACTTGGAGTCTAGAGTGGCATGCTGACCATTTTGGGTTAAAAGTTTAAATCTCTAAGAAGGAAAAATGAGTGGTTACTGTTGAGAAGGTGCTGGGGTGAGTGCGAATTGTGTACAGGGTATAGGCAGTTGTAATTTGATGGATAGAAATGGGAAGAGTTTTGAGGGTATTTAGCAAGTGAAGAGGGTTTGTGTAAGTGAACATTGAGAGTGTGTGTGAGAGTGGAAAATTGAAAAGGCGGTTGCTGGGGGAAATCTGCCGGTCTGTTGGGACTTATTTGAAGTCTTAAGGGTTGCAGGTTTCCCTCCCGCAACCTCTAGATGGCATCTGGGTGGTGTCTGAGAGGCGGCCATTTCGTTAACGTTTAGTCAGCTAGGGAAGCCATTTTGTCAGCGAGGGAGTCCATTTTAATGCACACCCTTGCTGTCTTCGTGATCTCAGACGGCACCCTCTGCTGGTAGTCTTGTGGCTGGAGTTTACACGGAGAGTTCCGAATCCAAGATTTGTACAGGCTGAGTAGTTTGGCCTGTTGACTACAGATCATGCTTTTCTTCTGGCCGTGAATGTAAATTGAATTGTATCATTTGCTGTCAGCCTGATGGCATTCTTGAATTTCCAGCACAGACTAAAACAGGAGATCCACGGGCTGTTGCCAGTGTATCTGCTGAGAAACATGTCTGCTGAAGGATGAGATTTTAGTAATGAAGACAGAAATTCCAATATGCTCTGCAGTAGTTGAATCCTTTAATGATGTAAATTCTTGTTTGCTTTTGAGTTTGGTGGTGTTAAGTATCCATCGGGACTTGGCTGACATCGCCCTTCCGGGTAAGTCCACCTTAATTTTATATGTGGAGGATGTATTATTGAGTTCTTCGTCTGTGGAGGCATATTTTCAGGACTCTTTTGTCCTACTATGTGCCCTGGCAGACGAAAGGTCACAAAGCTAATAAAGCAAAATTACAACTTTGCCAATCACAGGTGGCTTATTTGGGGACTGCGATTTTTGCTGGGTGTCGATCATTATTGCCTTCACAAGTTGAGGCCATTTTGAAATGCCCCCGACCATCCATTCAAAAGCAATTGTTTGCCTTTCATGGAATGACTAACTTTCCTTTTGGCTCAAAAGGGCTCTGAGCTCCACACCAGCTCTGGGGCTATCAGACTGGCTTTATACAAAGCCTTTTACTTTGTATTGTCACAAGCAAGACAATTTTACCCAAGGGGTTTTGACCCAACTTCATGGGACAATGCCACGGCCAGTGGCTTATTTTTCTGCACCGCTTGATCCCGTGGCTGAGGGTTTGCCTCCGTGTTTAAAGGCTGTTGCTGCAGCGGCATTGCTGCTGACGGGTTGGTGTGTTCTGTGGCCGATTACTCATGGTTACACAATCTGTGGCGAGTTGACCACGGTGTACACCGACTTATGCCTTCAGTATTGCCCACGATTTCGGCCAGCTGTGAATACAGAGGGGTTTCTTGGCCTCTCATAGTGCCCCTATCACTAAATATGTACAAACACTACTCATCTCCCTCATCAATCCAGTGAGATTTGGTGTGCTGGATGTTTCGTTGGGTTGGTGAGATTGCATTGGGAAACAACTGAATGAATGATGTCCTGGGTAGAGCTATGCAAGTTACACCAGGCTTCGTTGCCACCGTCGTGGGGAGAGCAGGAAGAGAATTGTAAAATCTAGTATGAAGCAACATCTGTTGCTGTTTATAACACAATTAGATTTCAGTTAAATTATATAAGTTGAATCTGACATTGTGAAGAGGGTGTTTGCCTCAGCTGCCAGAATACACCCTGGTCCTTTTTGGGTTTAGCAAGAAAAGAACTGAGATGAAGACTGCCAGTGATAAGCAGAGCCAATCACGGGTGAGTGGTGATGTCCAGGAGAGCTTCTAGACTTCAGAAGTCCTGTCTGGGACTCCTTAGGTTTGGAATCTTGACATGATTGAAACACATCACATTTCATTATATGTGTAAATAAATTTGTGCCTCTGTCTGTAGGGGCAGGTTTTTCAGGACATCATTGCCATGTTCTGTGCTCCTGGAGATAAAGGACTGCAGGTCACTCGCTTGGGAATTGTGATCTCTGGAAGCTTTGGGTTTCTTTAGTTGGGACTGGTTTTATCTATTCACTTAGAAGCATCTCCCTGCCTTGTGGCAGTATGGGGCGAGGGCTTGTTGCACTTAAATCCTGGTGGTGTCGGTCCTTGCTCTGTATTGCCACAGAGAGATCATTTGATCAGGGAAATTTCTGTAATACCTGTGTGTTCCTCAATTACTTCTTTTTCTGCAGTAAAAAAAAATATGTTGCAGATGGCTGGGGGAGTTCTTTGCATGTTTTAAATTTATGGCTAAGTTGGTGATGAATACAATATTGCGTGCTGTGCAGACCTCATTTGCGGCTGGTATTGTACCTGTTACCAACTGATTTCATCAGCCAGATGACAGGTGCATCTCTCCTACAAAGTCCATATTTTGTGGAAATATGCAAACCATTTGGTTTGATTGCTATTGTTCTGGTGTGGGGATCTCTGATAGAGATAGTGAACACCTGATAGCAATCAATCTCTGTTTGAGGTTTTCATTCTTTGACCATTTCCTGACATCCGGTGCTTGGGTGAGTGTCAAATCCTTGAGTAAAAGATCTGTCTCATTCCATGTTGAAACATTTAGAGTTCTGCTGACCACCACTATAGCTGTGAAGGGTGTTGGCCGACATACCATTATACACATCTCATTGCAAACAGGTTCGGGCTCTTACATCTGAACCAGATCCCATGGTGGTGCCAGTGGTTGTACACAGTCCAGCTGAAGAATCTATCACAGCTGACCCTGATGACGACCCCAGTGAGTGCATTCCTCAGAACTCCGGTGACTGCGACTCCCCAAGTGTCCCACCGACTCCTCAAAGCCAACTTCAGCAGGAGTCCGTTCAACCTGTCCCTGAGGTGTCTCCATTAGCCCAACAATGATGCAATCTTCGCCCTCGAAACTAGGAGAAGCTGGTTAGGCGTCCCTAACTGTTTTCTTCGTGGGTTCCAGCTTGCGGAGACAGCGGCGTTGTGCCGCCTCCAGCGTTCTTCCAAAGAGTGGTGTCGCTTCACTCCAACTCCTCATCATCTGGGAGTGGAAATCTTGTGGGCTTTGAAAAGTGGGTCTATGTTCCAGGTTCATCAATCACCAAGGTGGACTGAAAATGCCTCTCGAAACCAACCGGCACCTGGGGGAGACTGACAGAACCGGGTTCCTGATGAATGCCTTTGATGTTCTGGGCCGACATTCCCAGCCATTTCCAGCAGAACTTTGTTTCACCTGCAGCAGCAATTGCCAGTTCCTCAGCTCCTGTCACCGGTAGTCATTGAGAATTGATGCAGGTTGTACATGTCCTTAACAATCTATTTGTGCAATTTTTAATTTTACTGTTTAACTCATTGTGTGTCTCTGGTTTAATCTGTTCAACATTCTGTTAGTTGCTGGGGACAACTCATGTTCCATCTCTCTAGTTGAAATCAGTTGTTGAGGGTCTGTATTGTTTTAATCAGCTTAAATGCAGATTTCACTCATTTACTGCAGACAATAGTTCATATAACTATACAATTGTGTTGAAAATTTCTATCATCAGGCACACTGACTGGTCATGGGCTCCACCACAACTTTAAGGGAATAATGGATGTGTGAAAGCAACTAAAACTAGATCAAATGTTCAGAGACCAAATGTTCAGATAGGCCAACTATTTTCATGTTACACAGCATGAGCCTAATATAGTATCTGGTAGTTATAAATTAACTCAGGAACATCACATAATGTACATTTTTCACCTAAATTTTACCAAAAATGATCTTTTCATGTTACACTTCATGAGCCTATTATCTGTTTGTTGCATTCCTCTACCTCTAGTTGGGAAAACAGGGGAGAAGGGAATGTAGTGGGGAATGATACCAATTCATGGATGCATAAACTACTGGATGGAATTAGAAAATGACACAATGGCGTGACTATGGGGGATGGACACTATTTCATTTGTAGTGATAAAGTTTATTGTGGTAATAAAGCGATAGTTCCGGGAATAAAGTTACAAATTATAAAACACAGTACCGATTACAAAACACAGCGCTCTTCAGACTCATTCAAGAGTCAGTGGATTAATACAGATTGGACAATGTCAGTTGCAAGAACAT
>JAHTLZ010000897.1:0-10087 GCA_023846285.1 Phrynocephalus versicolor
CTCAAGGGCCGTGTAGTCCACTTCCAACTTCATGCTTCTATGAACCGCATGAGCTTCAGAGCTTCAGAGCTTCAGAGCAATACAATACAAGTTAATTCACATTTCCCTCACTGTGTAGTTGCACCCAAGCAAGGAAAAACATTGAGCAGGGCCTGAGAATCCAAATTACATAGCTCTCGCCTAATTTTGGTAGCTAAGCAGGGTCGGCCCTGGCTAGTACTTGGATGGGAGACCACCAGGGAATACCAGGTGCTGTAGGCACCTGGAATAGGAACTGGCAAACCACTCCAGTATTCCTGCCAAGAAAACTCCATGGACATGATGTCATGGAGAGTCAGTCACAACTGTAATGACACAACACACACACACAGTGTTAATTTAGTATCTTAAAAATGCCTGACCTGTGTTTATTCTGTAAATGATTCATAATTGTCACAGCATTCCACTTGCCCCACCAGGATGGAGTATTATAGCCTGACTTTTCAAGAGGAGGATTATTTTTTAGAATCCCACAACTTTAAATTTTTCCTATTTCTTGCCAATTTTTCTATGATTTGTGGACCCATGGATTTATGGAAGGAGAGTGAAGCCGAGTTTATCTAGCAAGACAGAATCAGGCCAAACGCTACATTCAAATTTCTGCTGTCATGGCTATATGCAGTCTGCTTGCTTTATAACTCCAGCTGAATTTCTCTTCTTCATTTTTCTCTTTTGTTTTTGAGGGGAGATGTGTCTCAGCTTAGAACATCCACTGAGAAATGGACTTCTTAGGTCCAAAATGGAGATCTTGTGTGGTGAAGAGATTAATGACACCAGTCCAAATCCTTTCATGCATATTTTGTATGCCAGATCACAGAATGTAGTTATGTACTCCTTTCTTTCTCAGCATAAATTGACATTAAAAAAAAAAAAGACTGGGGAAATGATCAGAGTTTGAAAGTAACTAACCATAAAAATTAAGTTGTTATATGCTATCAAGTCAGAACCAAATTCTAGCAGCCCTAATAGGGCTTCCAAGGTGAAATACTGAAGGGATCTTTTATCAGTTCTGTTCCCCAAGTGAGTTTCCATGGCCAAACAGGGATTTGAACCTGGGTCTCCTGAGTCCCAGTCCATTGCTCTATCTACTATACCACACTGGGCATCCCATATATTAAGTTAGGTGTCATTAATTATCTGATGTCCTCTCCAAAGACATGAGTGCAAGAAGGAATATTGCTTCTTAGTTCCAACCCCTTTCTGATCAGCTTCGTGAGAAACCATGTAGAAGATGATACTAGGATGACAGCAGAGCACAGTAGGGCAGAAACAAAGGTAGAAGCAATTCTTCTTGCTCTCACTCTGATTCTCTGAGTATGGGTCGTTTAAAATGGTGCTCATCAATGTTGATAGATATGGCTACAACCTAGAACCTTTACCTCCTTCGTGCCCTATGCACCCACTCATCCCCAAAATCTGACTGAGGGTGCTTTTCATATTCAACACAAATGATTCTCATTAATGAAAGGGGTACATAAAAGTTGGGTGGGGGAATATATTTTCTTGTGAGATCAAAATGTTTTGCTAGTCATCCATGGAGCTTCGCCAGTCTGACAAAGTGGCTTGGATGAGTAGCAAAAGAAGTCAAGTTGCCATGACTCTTGGGATCATCAAAAAGGGAAGTGAAGATAAAACAGCCAACATTATAATGCCATTGTACAAAACAATAGTACTGTATTGCGTACAGTTCTGGTCACTGCATCTCAAAAAAGACATAGTGGAACTGGACAAGGTCCAGAAGAGAGCAACTAAAATTATTACTGAGCTGGGGCACTTCCCTGATGAGGAAAAGCTACAGCATTTGGGGCTCTTTAGTCTGGAAAAAAGGCACCTGAGGGGGGATATGATTGAGATGTACAAAATTATGTAGGGCATGAGTTAAGTGGATAGAGGGACACTCTTCTCCCTCTCACAAAATGCCAGCGCTAGGGGACATCCACTTAAACTGAGGTTTGGGAGAGTCAAAACAAAATACTTCTTTACCCAGCGTGTTTTTCGTCTGTGGAACTCCCTGCCACAGGAGGTGGTGATGGCATCTGGCCTGGATGCCTTCAAAAGGGGATTGAACAGGTTCCTGAAGGAAAAGTCCATCACAGGTTACAAGCCATGATGGGGATGTGTAATCTCCAGGCTTAAAAAACAGGGTACTTCAAAGGCGAGATGCAGGGAAGTGGTATCAGGAGGCAGATATCTGGTCTCATGAGCTCCCAGAGGCACTTGGTGAGGCCACTGTGAGATACAAGAAACTGGACTAGATGGGCTTTTGGCCTGATCCAGCATGGCCCTTTTTATGTTCTCTTATGATCTTATGACTCAGCTTCCACATGACCTCACCTGGGTGATTGAGAAACTTCACAGACATTTTTTTTTGGGGGGGGGATGTTTTTTCATTTAACTTTTCTCCTCCCCTTTGTTTTTTTTTTGGGGGGGGGGGGGGTCTAAGGCGCTACCACCTTCAGTCCAGGTGTGATTCCTCCTTTTCCCTTCTCGCAGAGTAGTGCGAGTAACCGTAATGTACCCCTTTGGGTTAAATCCTGCAGCATCTATGCCAAACCCGTAGACTTCAATGGTAGGATGTGTTCTATTGAGGCCCAGAATCACAGTGTTGTCGGTACCCCTGCGGAAAAATGTTATGTGTTCACAGGGTTTAAAGGGTCGAAGCTGACTCCGTCCCGTGTATTCACATACACATGTCCAGCTTTGGCAAGCTGCACTTGCTTCGCAGGGTCTCCACTTTTCAGGATTCCCAAATTTCCATCCTCTATGGGGTTGGCATATATATTTGGCCTTTGCATCATAGTATTTGTCTGAAGTATGACACCAGGGTCCTAGACCAAAGTCAGTCACTGTGCAAGCTCTAAATACAAGTTGAACTGGCTCAGTGCTTTGCTTCAAAACTATCGTAGAATTTAAGTAAAGAAGGCGTCCCCCACCGTCTGGATTTCTCCTTAGGGGAACTGTAGTTTTTGCCATGCCTGCCCAAACAGAAAAATTATAACGAATTGGGACTTCAGGCCGATAGCAGTGAGAGGTGCCTGAAGTATCATTGCAAAGATGATACACCATGCCTTTACTTTGACAAATGGTCCCAGCACGTTCACACTCTGGGGGCTGCTGGGTACTGAAAATCAGAGTGCTTGTCACTTTGCCATCTTTCATGGTGTTCACTATGCAAGGGGCACATGTTCTCACCTGAGGCTGGACTGGTGCTGTAAGGCAAATGGGTATTATAAGTAAAACAACTAGGGTCCCTTCTACTCTAGGGAATCCCCACAGTCTGCGTTTCCAGTGGCAAAGTATGATTAACATACAAATTATGAAGGCAAAAGGTGCCACGATCCACACCCAAATGGGTGCTTCCACAAACATTTTTAGAATAAACAACAACAGTCTATAAAAGCAGAAATCAAAAATCAATAATTAGTGTCTCTCTGCAAGGCTGCAAAGGCTTCAGAATATTCTCTTGCCAATTGACGAACCAATCGTCGAGACCAGGTAACAGGGTGATAGGAATCAGCCCTGTAGCCCACTGTGCACAGATAAGCGCCAATCTGTCCTGGTGGGTGTCGGGGGCTGGTATGTGTGTGAGGCAAAACGAGCTCTTCTGGTTCGTCACTCAAGAAAAATATGTGCATACACCCACAAGTGTACAGTCTCGCACACGTTGGCATCTGCCAGGGGCTTAGGACAGTGATGATGTCACCAGATTCAAAAACAGCTAGTTCTCTGTTCTGGCGAAAAGGGTATAAAGGGTGAAGTTGCTGGTCTGTCGGCCTCACTTCAAAGTAAAAGTCAGGTGCTGGCAAAGCCCCCTCTCCCCCCATAAAACAACAGAGAGAAAAAGAGAAAAGCGGCAGGAAGACAGGATTTTAATCTGTCAACCTGAGGTGCAAGGAGAATCAGCGGATGGCGTTGGGATTCTCCGAAGAGTCAGACGCAGAGTGCCCTCAGGATCAGGGTGTGACGACCACAGGGCAGGGTCGCTGGGTTGTCCACCTTCCTGGGTGAGGTCATCTAGGTCGATGCCATCTGGGTTGATGTCATCAGAGTTGATGTCATCTGGATTGATGTCATCGGGGTTGATGTCATCAGGGTCATCTGCTGGCGGGACGGCACCGGTCTGGTCCCCCTCGGGTGCAGGGTCGTCTTCTGGTTGGACCTCCTCGTCTGCTGGTTCTGGAACTGCCAACTTAACGCGGGTATGATGAATCCAAGGGGTGATTTCGGCCACTTTCACTGCTGTGGGGGTCTGCAGAAGAATCACAAAGGGACCTCGCCACTTCGGACGTAGAGAAAGGTGCTGCCAATCTTTCACCCAAACCGAATCTCCCACTCGAAACTTGTGGACAGGTTCTTGCAACAGGATGGGAAGTTTCTCCAGAGTATATCTGTGTAGAGAAGAGAGACACTGGCCAAGCAACTGAAGATATCTAGCATGTGTCAAAGAAGCCACTCTTTCAGGACGAATCCCATAGGAAATAGGAACAGGTCGTCCGTAGACAAGCTCAAAGGGGGGAAATGCCAATGTTTTTCAAAGGGGTAGTTCTTGACCTGAACAGGGCAAGTGGAAGCATTTCCACCCAGCCTTTCCCTGTTTCCTGGACTAATTTAGACAAATGAGACTTCAAAGTTCTGTTCATTCTCTCGACCCGACCTGAACTTTGGGGTCGGTATGCAGTGTGAAGGTTCCACTTAATCTGTAGGGCTTCTGCTAACCCCTGTAGAACCTTGTGAACAAAGGCCGGCCCATTGTCCGAACCTATTGAATAGGGTATCCCATGGCGACAAAGGTGATCTCTCAAGAGCCATCTGATGACCTCACTAGCCTGCTCTGTCTTTGTAGGCGTTGCCTCAGCCCATCCTGTGAATGTGCAAACTGCCACCAACAAATAACGAAATTGTCCACACTGAGGCAATTCAGCAAAGTCTATCTGTAGATCTTGAAAGGGTTCTCTTCCATAGTGCTGGACTCCAGGCTGGGGCAGAGGTCCCACGCGTGGATTATTTTTCTGGCAAAGGACACATCGCCTGGATACATTGGCAGCAATTTGGCGTAACCGGGCGATGTACAGATAGGGGCTGAGGTGATGAAAAGCCACGTCCGGTCCTTGGTGCGTGCCTTCATGATGGTTTTGTATAACCTTGCAAGCTAGACTTTCAGGCACCCACAATTGTCCATCTGGCATGACATACCAGCCTTCCTCATTTTGTGATAAGTCCTGTTCCCTAGCAAACTGCTCTTCTGCTCGGGAGTAGACTGGTGAACTGGGTGGCAAAATGTCCAGGGGAATTAAACTGAGTTCAAAAAGCAGATCACTTTGTGCTGCTTGCTTGGCAATCCTATCTGCCAGCCTGTTTCCCCGAGCCTCAAGGCTAAGGCCAGCCGTGTGTCCCTTGCAATGTATCACGGACACTCTTCTGGGCTTCCAGACTGCATCAAGAAGCCTTAGCAAAATATCAGGGTGTGCTACGGAACTTCCTTCCGATGTGAGAAGTCCCCTCTCCTTCCACAATGCACCATGTGCATGTAGAGTCAAAAAGGCATATTTAGAGTCAGTAAAAATGTTGATGTCCCTTGCCTCTGATAGTTCAAGTGCCCTGGTTAGAGCAATCAATTCTGCCAGCTGGGCAGATGTTCCTGGGGGAAGTTGTTGTGCCTCAATCACAGTGTCATCTAACTCTACAATGGCATAGCCGGCTCTCCTTACCCCCTCTATGATGGAACTGCTTCCATCAACGAACCAATTTCTCCAGGTGGGATTTGGGGTGTCTTTGAGATCAGGGCGAGATGAATAAATCTCATCCATGGTCTGAATGCAGTCATGAGCTGCAGGCTGATTGCTAATCGGCAACAAAGTTGCTGGATTCAGACCTTCAGTAGTTTGGAAAGTCAGTCCTGCTCTGGAGAATAATTTTTGACACTTAATCATTGCGGCTTGGGAAAGATGGTATCCCCCTTTTGCGTCTAGCAATGGCAAGACGGCATGGCGGGTGATACAATGAGTCGGCTGACCAAAAGTGAATTTATCCGCTTTCTTTAAAAGCGCTGCCAGAGCCACAACTCCTCTCATACAAAAGGGAAGCCCTTGTTCTGTTGGGGTTAATTTTTCAGACAGATATGCCACAGGCTGTTGCCAACTGCCTAATTTCTGACACAAAACTCCTTTCGCCACGCCTTCGTCCTCATCTGAAAACAGGTAAAATGGCTTAGACGGGTCTGGGAGACCCAGCGCTGGGGCCTCTACCAAAGCCCTTTTGATGGCCAGAAAGCTTTCTTGCTGTTCAGGTCCCCAAACAAAAGGATCCGTTTCGGGTCCTCGAGTGGACGAATGCAGCGGTTTAGCCATGAGGCTGAAATTTGGTATCCAAATTCTACAGAAACCCGCAGCTCCTAGAAAGCCACGGAGCTCCTTTCTTGTAGTTGGTGCCGGAATTTGTACTATAGACTGCTTCCGCTCTTCGCGGAGTTGGCGTTTCTGGCGGGAAATATCAAAACCTAAGTAACGAACAGTCTCTTGACAAATTTGGGCTTTCTTTTGAGAAACCCGGTACCCTGCATCTGCCAAATGATTGAGGAGATCTACGGTGAGCTGCTGGCAATCAGCTTTTGTCTCTGCTCCTGCCAGGATATCATCTACATATTGTAAAATCACTTGTCCCTTTTTCTTTGGGAAGGAGGCCAAATCTGAAGCTAGGGCTACCCCAAACAATGTCGCCGAATTTTTGAATCCTTGGGCCAAACGGGTCCAACAGAATTGGCTCTTTGTCCCCGTGTGGGGGTCCTCCCACTGAAAGGCAAAAAGGTGTTGACTTTGGGGCGCTACTCGGCAACAAAAATAGGCATCTTTGAGGTCCAGGACAGTGAAAAATGCTGCTTCTGGTGGCACTAAGCTCAAAAGCGTATAGGGGTTTGGTACTGAGGGAAAAATGGTCTCCACGGCCTGATTCACCAGTCTGAGGTCCTGAACCGGGCGGTAGGACCCATCCTCCTTTTTCACTGGCAAAAGAGGAGTGTTCCATTCAGACTGGCATGGAACAAGAATGCCATATTTGATCAGTCTCTCTAAATGGACCCAAATACCCTCTGCCGCTGCTCTTCCAATGGGATACTGTGGGACAGAAACTGGGGTGGCCATGGGTTTCAATTGAACTACAAATGGTGGGATGTTCCGTGCCATCCCTGGAGGATTTCCCTCAGCCCAAACTTGTGGGTTCACGTGATCTAGAATTTCACGTGGAATCTGGTTTGGCTCCCCTTTCACTAGTAACAATCGCCATCTCTCTTTCAAGGGATATTCCACACACAGTTCGCCAGAGGGCTCAGTGGGGTTAGTTGCCAAATGAACTTCTCCCTCTGGAGTAAAAGTAATTTGGGCGCCTAATTTGAAAAGAAGATCGCGTCCCAAAAGGGGAAGGGGACAATTTGGCATGTGCAGAAATTTGTGCTGGACAGTGTGGCCGTCCAGTTTGCACTCAATGGGCTTCATAAAGTAAGCCCGCTGTGCTTTTCCTGTGGCTCCCATAATATTAACTGAACATGTCCGATCCAGGGAGTTAACGAGGTCGGGAATCACTGAATAACTGGCTCCTGTATCTATCAAAAATTGGGTGGTGGTGCTCCCTGTCAATATGCTGACAGTAGGTTCGCGGGAGCCCGAACCTAGTCGCCTTCAATATTGATCTTCCTCCTCCTCTAAAGCCATCATGCCCTGATAAGGTGGTGTCCAGGCAGGTCCCTGTCCTCTCTGAGGTCTAGGGAGCGTCTGGGACATCTGGGCTCCTTGCTGGAATGGGGGCTGTTGTTGGAACTGAACTTGCCCTGCCTGCTGAGCTGGGTTTTGCATCGGATTTTGTTGGTATGGGGCAGGCTGATTATATCGTGGGAGTCCCTGCATTGAATGCCTATAGCCGGGCTGGTGGCTGGGCGAATTTACAATGGGATATCTAGCCTGTGCTTGTGGCTGCCAGGATTGGCGGAATGCTCCCCTTTTGAAATTCCCCTGGTTTCGGTTCTCAGGGTTTCGATAACAGTCTTTGGCCCAATGCCCTACCTTGCCACAGATTCTGCAAGTGTCCCGTGTGAAGGGTCTCCTGCTAGGTTCAGGGGCAGGATTTAAAGCCATGATTTTCTTCACGGCAGGTTTACTTTTCTGGGAGCCCTGCTCTTCTTCCCTATTGTTAAAAGTACTTTGCGCGGATTGCAGTAACCACGATAGGGACTGCCCCATGAAATTCTCTGTCTTTTGAATTTTACGACGTATATCAGGAGCAGATTGGGCAATAAAAACAGTTTTAACAATATTCTCCATCCCTGTGTCTCCAGGATCAATTGGGGTGAATTTCCTGAATGCTAGGTATAAACGATCTAGAAATTCTCCTGGTGGCTCATCTGCCTTCTGAATGATGTCATTAACTTTTGACATATTAATCTTTTTCTGCCCCGCTGCTCTGATCCCTTGGAGGATTGCTGCCTGATATCTTCTCAAAGAGGCCATTCCCCCATCAGTATTATAGTCCCAGTCAGGCACATTGGTGGGAATGGCTTCATCCACCTGACCTGGGTTATCTCCTTGGGCAGTGCGATACTTTCTAGCTGCCTCTATGATTTTCCTCGTCTGTTCCGCAGTGAAAAGTCCACGGAGCAGATGTTGAACATCCTCAAAAGTTGGGGTGTAAACACTAAACACACTATCTATTGTGCTGAACACCCGATCCGGGTCATCGTCCAAACTAGGAAGAGTGTTCTTCCAGTTAATAATGTCTGAACTTGTGAAGGGTATATGTTGCATTGTGGACGTGCGGGGGGTATTCTGACCTGGGGTGACGGGGTCATAAACTCGCCTGAGGGGCAGCACATTGGCATGAGCCCCTTCTGCCATGGCTAGGCGGTCAACTGCATCAAGTGCCCTTAAAAGGTACCTCTGTCTCTTCTTCCAGTCCCTCTCCCCTGCTGCCTTCAAAAGGTAGTCTGAGACTTCAAATTTATTCTTATATTTACTCAACAAATCCTCCACTCTTTCATGTTCCTCTTCTGTCCACTCTCTGTCCCCTCTCAATCTCCTGTGAAAGGCGGGCACATCTTCCCAGTCTATTTCATCTCCTTCACTCTCTCTGCTGGGGCTTCGCCTACCTTCGCCTCCTCTTCCTCTCTCTCTTTTCCTCTCTCTAGATTTCCCTTGCTCCCCTTCCTTTTCTCTCTCTTTGTCTCTCACCCTTCCTCCTGCTGCTGCCAAGTCTCTGCCTCTGGGTGAGTCAGGATGCGACTCTGGCTTTGGGTCAACAGCTGCTGGACGCCCTGACGGGAGTGCTGGATTGCCCCCTGGGTTGGGAGGAGGGTTTGGTGCTGGTACAGCTCTAGGGACATATGGGGGAGGCAGGGAAACATACTCTTCTTGTTCACAAGCTAAAACCGGTTTGTTCTTATTGAGGGCTAGAATTTTAGCTTGTGGTGGAAGGTTTCTGCATGCTCTTAACCAGGATGGGTTACGTTTTACATTTCCCCTCCACATTTCAATATATGGGATATGCTCTGGGAAATCTTTGAGAATGATCAGCCAGAGCTGACGGATGAGCTGCTCATCAAAAGACCCATGGGGTGGCCAATCAGGATGAAGGATGGGCCATTCCACTCTACACAAAGTTAGCAGACGCCCTTTGTGCATAGTGATACCAAAATCATAGTCCCTAGTGGCGGATTTCCAATTTGCCACCAGGCACATCAAGGGAGTGCTTGGTTTGCTATGTTCTGCCCCCATTTTATATGTTATAGTTGTGCACCTATAGATTCTCCCACAAAGTACAAACGAGATCGCACCTAGGCAATTAATCACACATCACACGCACATACGTGACATAGACGCGGCCCCAGCAAGTCGCCCTGACAAGGAAATCGCGCGTCCTACTCACACTTCGCCAGGAGGTATGTCCTAGTGAATCACCTCGGCCCATACACCAGACAATCATTGATCTCGTTTGCGCACTCAAATCACCCGTACAATTTCCCCCCTCCCAACCTAGGCTACCCCCACTGCCTAGAAACAAAGCTTTT
>JAHTLZ010000898.1:0-14853 GCA_023846285.1 Phrynocephalus versicolor
GATCATTATTTGGTTTAATTAGTGCATTTTGAGTTCTCAGTTTTTTATTTTGCTTAATATTCCATTTGGTTTGTTCTGAATACAGAGAATTTTACTGGAATTAAGTCCAGTTCATCCCAAATCAGCGATGGCAAACCTTTTAGAGACTGAGTGTCCAAACTGCAATTCAAAACCCACTATTTTTTCAGAAAGTGCCAATACAGCAATTTAACCTGAATATAGTTGGCTGTGAAGGGGCAATGTCGTGTGTCCACAAAAAGGGCTCCGAGTGCCACCTTTGGCACATGTGCCATGGCTTTGCCAACACTATACTAAGTCATTACAATAATTTAATTGTTATATTAAAAACCAAGTTTCATTTTCTCTACTACAAAATATGGCACACTTTTTTTCTTAGCATGTGCATTTCTAAAGCATTTTCTTTAATGTAAGGAATATTGAATGTTATTTTCACAAGCAAATGAATTTTCGTATGAAGTCTTAATATCTTGTCTTTAAAAAACAAACTGGAGAACTCTAACGCAAAAGGGAAAAATGAGAATTGTGATTTTTTAAAGTGTAACAGAGTTTCAGTTTGCATTATGTCAAGAGTCTGGTAAAAGAGTGATTAATACATTTCATTGGTCCTGTAAAATATAGGTCTGTTGTTTTATGCAAGAGAAATGTGGCCAAGTGGGTATAGGTTGGGCAACTGCCTGCTAATTAGGGAACCATTTTGCATCTGGAAGTTGCTGCATTTTTCATTCTATAAGATGCACCCTATCATAAGATGCACCTAGTTTTTAGAGGAGGAAAACAAGAAAAAAATATTTAGCCAAAGGTTTGGGAGATGCTCCCTGGAGGAGACCTCTTTGTAAATGAGGTGATTGCAACTGTGGAATCCCTGCTGCAGCAGGAGATGGGAGAGGCTCCGTGCACTAACTTCTCTCTAAATGAAAATATGTAATATATATGTAGTGGGGACTACTGAATTCACTCTACAAGATGCACAGACATTTCCCCTTACTTTTAAGGAAGGAATTACATCTTACAGAGTGAAAAATACAGTACCTGAACTGAAAGCGAAATGTCTAAGGCCAATAAAATCCTTCTCCTGATATGTTAATTAGGTGGGAATTGGATTCAGCTGAACCAAAAGGCGGGAAGAGTAGCAAGGTGAGCAAAGATACTTTGAAGAAAAGTTATTCCCTTATATAAGGTTCAAGACCTCAAATGGTCTAGAAAGGTGGAAGGAGGGAAAAAAATAGCATAGAGAATATAGTTATTTTGGCTTAGTTTCTTTGAGGAGACAGTTATGCTTATTTGCTGTCTTGCTGTCTGCCTGCACTCTGCTTATACTCTGCTAATTTGTGAATATTACTATAGCATGACTAGTTATATTATTTTCTTTGGGATCTGTTCTAGAATTGCCTAGTCTCAAAGCTTTTTGAATGTGCATTACCTCCAAAATTATTGGCTGCTTTTCAGGTTTTGGAACTAAATATTGCAAGGACTCTGAACTTTTTTTTTTGAGTTTTTGCAACATATTTGATAAAACATTAAAATGTTCACAGCAGTCTGGTTATTTGGGAATAGACGGTTTGTTGGCACTAAATCTAGAGATTGCCTCAGGCATTTATTGGATTCCTTTCCATGTGTGGGGATATTTGATTTTTTTCCCCACCTGTCAAGACTAGCATGCAAAATAATGTGTTCAACTCTGTGAATTTGGGTGTTCCCACAAGTCAGCATGGCTCAAAGTGTTGGGAAGGGTCTAGACAGGAACATTTTTCCCCAGCCATCACTATCTTAAAAGACCTGAAAGTTACCCACTACAGGGAATATCAGTGGAGTGATTGTTTTATGTGGACCTTTCTGTCCCAGCCATAATTTTGAGACATATCTGTTTAGCAGGGTGAAATTTAGTCACAGGTATCTGCAGTACCATGTAAATAAAACAAGTCCCTGTCAACATGAACTCCTTTAACAGAAACCCTCACCTTCAGAGCTGCAAACTATTCTAGTTCTTCAGTAGCATTCAACATTCCACCTCTTCAGCTTCTGTTTTATTGATGGAAGTTTTTAAAAACTGCCATTAACTTTGAATTCTGCCACATTTATTTCTGGATGTGAATACTTGGAAATTAAATTAAATCTTTTTTTAAAAAAAACCTGAGCATGTGAATAACAAAGTGCAGCCAGTCAATTAGAAGAAGGCCCAACTGATTGAACCAAATATTACAGTGTCCTAAGAAGTCAGCCTCCACTTCAACCGAGGTAAGAATTACCAACTAAATTATATGGGAACAGTATCTGCAATATGCAAATATTTCAGAAATATACTGCTTGGAGAAAAAAGGGGGGGTGCTTTGCTTGCAGCAATGCCACTGGAGCTTATGATCTTTTCGCAGGAGAGCCCTCAATTTAAAATACTATTAAATATCTACATTTTAACATGGACAATTAATGAATCAAACAACTAAGCAAGGTAACTGAGGATTATTTTTGGCAATCTTGTGCGAGGTTTGGCTTAGTCTCCAAAATCCACATGCCAGCCATTTTGTAGTATTCCACTGGAATTTTTATTTTCTCTTGTTTGCCTCATGGATTTATCCACTACAACCCTATTCTTGGCCCCTCACAGCTGAAGCCCTGTCAGTATAAATGTAAAATTAAAAGGTTTGGGGATTTGTTTTGGTTTGGGATTTTAGAATCATAGACTCATAGAGTTGGAAGAGACCTCAAGGGCCATCTAGTCCAACCCCCCTGCCATGCAGGAACCCCCATCACAGGACTCCCAGCAGATGGCCATCCAGCCTCTGCTTAAAAACCTCCAAAGAAAGAGACTCCACCACCCTCCATGGCAGCATATTCCACTGCTAAACAGCTCTAACTGTCATGAAATTCTTCCTAATGTTTAAATTGAATCTCTTTTCTAGTCCTAGTCTCTGAAGCCATGGAAAACAAACCAGTCCCTTCGTCAATGTGACATCCTTTCAAATATTTAAACATGGCTATCATATCCCCTCTCAGTCTTCTTTTTGTAAGGCTAAACATTTCTTTCCATCACTTCTGTTTTACCATTTCTCACACTAAATTTCATCTGATATTTTAAGGCCTGCTTCCCCAGTTTGGAGAGAAAATATTGGTGATGAGGGTTGGACCTGGGACATTTTGCACGTGACATATCTGCTCTAGCATAACAATTAAGGATATTAGGCTGTTCCCAGTTTTTTTTCCCAGTGCAAGACAAAAACAGCTGACAAACCATATCTTACTGAATAGATATTTCGCCAATTGATAGTAGCACTTGTTTAAAACAATGCCAACATCAACATGGATTGTAGGCAGCTGGTGAAGTACAGGGTGATTTTAAAGAAAAGATCTAGTTTTATTCTCAAATCATGAAATGTTTTCCAGTTATAATTTACTATCTCTTTAGCTGTTGTTACCTTTAGCATCTTTCTTTTCTTATTAGTTTATTTTAAATATGCTTTTCTAAATGTGCTGCCTGTCAATAGATTTTCCAAAGGATTCATATTCAATAAATGCATAATTTAAAAGACACAAAGAACAAAGAAAAAACCGCGTGGACCACAAAATGACACAAATGAAAGAGTGGGTAATACCTTTTATAGGACCACTAAAAATAATCTAGCAAATTGCAGTGGCTGCTACAGATAAGGCAGGATGGGGGAAGAACACAAGCATTATTTTGGGGGATTACAATTTACATAATTTCTCTAACTCAGAAAGTCTGGAAGCATGGGGGATACCGAGTAAAGATAGGAATCAGAGAAAACTTAAAAGCACATGTGGAAGTACATTACAGAGAAGAATATTCCTCCTTTGGGATTGTTGCCCTGACAGCTGCTGAAACATAAAGGTGCCATTTAAAGAGCATCAATCAGGTCATGGCATCAAACCTCAAGCTTTTAAGACTGCCACATTTCCTTGTAGAAATCTCTGGTGTGAAGACCATGTATAGGCACCATATTACACATCCATATTTCTCAGTATGTATATCCAGCTAGGCAAAATAGGTGAGAAGGGCAGAATCCTCAACTTCCCTTCTGCCTTGCTGCTAAATCAGATTATTTTTTAAAGTGAGATGCTTATGACATTGCATCAGTGGCTTTTTTCCTTCCTGCAAACTGTCTTGTAATGGACTTTGATAATTTAGAAAATAAAATTTAGAAACTTCCACTGGGTTTTAAATTGAGTTTGACAGTAATGGTGCAATCCTATATCTGTCTAGACAGACCTAAACCCTATTAGGTTCAGCTGGCCTGATCCCAAACACAGTGCTGCAACCTAAGCTTCTAAATTGCTGGAAAAGAGATTCTGAAGGATTCTTAAAAACAAAAAGGAAAAAAATGAAGTACTGATCAGCCCACAGATGCGCTCTCTGTATGGAGACCCAATTGCATGAAATATTATTGGGTAGATAGCTATAATTATCAGTTCTGGAGTTTGGGCATTTTGCTGCCCATTTTTTAAAGCCTGAGTCATGTATGTCTGGTGTACACAGGAAGGACGATGTGGTAGAATGTCTTAGCCTGAGCATCTGGCAGCCATTTTGTGTTTCCTTCTGCCTTGAAAGGAGCACCTGAAGGCACTAGGCCTCCATATATAGTCAGGGTAAAATATCTTCATGCCCTTCCAGAGGCAAATTTTGTTCCCTCCAAATTTTGGTCCCCTGGGTTACAATCTTATCCTAGAGACAGATCTGCATGGGTGAGTGAAATCAGGAAACATATAAACAGAGGTCCTTCGTGTATGAGTCCTGGGATGAACTGACCTCAAGCATGAGATAAATAACCCCACTAGTTATTCTGTAATAATCACATAATAAAGACAAGGACTGTCTAGCTGGAAGGTAGCACTGATATCACTTCATTTCTCTCAGCTGCAATCTCTCTTTCTCTATCCATTTCCATACACATTCCGCTATATGATGGGCATCCTGATTAGCATTTGGCCAGTGATATATGCAACAGCCTTTGAGATGCCCTAAGCACATCCTATCTCGCCAGATTTCAGAAGCTAAGCAGGGTCGGCCCTGGTTAGTATTTGGATGGGAGACCACCATGGAATACCAGGTGCTGTAGGCGCCTGGAGTAGGAACTGGCAAGCCACTCCAGTATTCCTGCCAAGAAAACTCCATGGACATGGGGTCACGAAGGGTCAGTCACGACTGCAACAACGCAACACACACTCATAATCTTAAAAGGATTTCTAATCCATTGTATACACTCCCTCCCCCCCTCCAAGGACTTTGACATTTTCACTTGGTTGTGAGCTTTAGGATTAAATCTTCTGATTTCTTTTGCATTAGATTTTACTTTAGCTTCTAAACAAGTTTTCCTTTTAACTTAAGGGAAAGGAAGCACCTGTGCTGCAGATTCTCTCACTGCTGCTATTTGAAGCTTGTCCATGAGTGATTTCAGAAGTTGTCACTTCCCTTCATGTTCCTGGGGGGTGGGGGAGGCCAACACCTTTAATGTTTCTTAATTCACTTGTTCCTTCCCTCTCCTTCCTAGTGAGATCATTTGCTGAAATGGCTGGGGTTGTTTTTTTTTTTTATTACATCACATCTTAATCCCATGATATTGCTTCACATTTAACCCCATTTCATGTGCCCTCAAATCAGTTCTCACTTGCAGCAATCCTGTTCAAGGTTTTCTAGGCATACAATACTCAGAAGTGGTTTACCATTTCCTTTTTCTGTGGGTATTAAGGGACTGTAGCATGCCTAAGACAGGCTTTTCTCCCATTGTCAGGCCCTCAAGGAGCTATCCAGACAGTTATTCGGCCTTTATTAACACATAAGAATCACATATCCTTGCCAATGTTTTTCCATGTGTTTTTCAAGGGTTTGTCATCACATGGACAGTGTAATGGCATTACAGAGATGCCTTCAACATATATGCAGAGAAAAATCAGACCAACATGTTTACTTATACTGAAATGAATCACATCTGAATAGGGTTTGTGTGGTCTCAAGAATTAAGACCTGATTGGTTTTCATTTTACCGCCTCATTCTATTTTCCTGTGTTACCAAGCAAAAGATCTGAGATCATCATCATCAGAGATTGCTAGCTTATGCAGAATGAGACTGATACCAATATTTCTGCAGCTCCTACAAAAAGAGAAAATGGATGTGAAATAATTATGCTAACAAGAAGATTTAACATGCTGTATCACAGTGCTCCAAGAGAATGTGTACAAGGTTGACATAAAACAATAACACAATAATCAAAAGTATAACTACCAATCTTTTTTTAAAAGATGGAAAGGAAACCACAATAAAGATTAAAAGTAGGTTCTATATCATTCAACAGATCCAAACTGCCTCATTTCAAAATTTCTCCAATGAGAAGAAACTAGGTATGGAAAGACCAAGTATCTATCGGAGACAGTGTAGGATTCATCTGTGCCAATTCATAAAAATCTTCTGTTATTTTGGCATCACAGTCTTCAAAAAACATTGCACATGCATATTTATTTCCACACATATTCTGAACACATTTTTTCACAAAATGTGATATTTGTAAAGGTGTTTTATCAAATGTGGACATTTTAAGTTACTTAAACTTCAGGTGCATTTGGGGATGTATCTGATGCAACAATTCTGTCTCCAAATTTGGAAGCGTGTCAGATCTTAGGGATAATTTTATTTTAATCCCCATTTTAGTCCAGAAGATGTGGATCAGTTCAGCTTGCTTTAGAATCTGCAGAAATTCTTTGAACTTCCTGAATTTAGGGATAATTTTCTTTTAATCCCCATTTTAGTCCAGAAGATGTGGATCAGTTCAGCTTGCTTTAGAATCTGCAGAAATTCTTTGAACTTCCTGAACTAACACTGAAATATGCAGGCCTCTTTGGATGATTGTTCCATAGTTGTTGGGATAGTTCTCCCGCCCACCCTCCAAAAAAGGAACTGGGTGCAAGGTGATCATTTTCTTTGCAGAATACTTGAAGATGTATGAAAATGCATCCAAGTGTCTTCAATGAATCCAAGGATCCTGAGGTTCCCATCCTAGATGCCCTTGCATGGTGGCGTGTCCCACTGAAGTAAAACAGACCAGACCTGAAAAGACACCTTTAAAGACCCAGGATTCTCCATGCAGTAAGTTTCTGATGCTCTTATGAAAAGTAACATTTCCAAGCTCTGAAGCAGATTCCATTTCAGAGTAAGCAAGTAGGCCAGCTGCAAAAGGAACAGTATCAATGGGTTTCATCCTGACTGCAGCCATGTCTCACAAAGGTAGAACAGAAAAGCAAAGAAACAGCTGTGAGCCAATTCAGCTCCTCAATAATCCCCACAATAAGCTGTCTATTCAGGAAGATGTTGCAGCTTTCCCTGTATATATAAAGAGGTGATAGAGATTTGAAATTGCAACATGACACACAGGTTTGGAGCTAACAATTCCTTTGATCACTTCCATTCCAATGACCTTGTCTTTGAGAGCACATGTAGAAGGCAATGTGGCAAACACATAATGCATTGCCTGCAAGTTTATTCTCTTACCAAGGGAATCATTAAAAGAAGGCTTTGAAAGGTTGATGTTTTCATTTCTGTGGAAATTATTGATTTACAGTGTGTTGCTCTCATGTATCACAGTCCTCTGCATTAGCGGGATCAATTTGACAACTAGAAGTGACACTCGTATTGGAAAAAAGACCACCACTAGGTTGTACACATAGAGCACCCAACTTTTGTTGAAAATAAGGTCTGATTTCTGTTAGTTTTGTGATAGAGTCATAAATCCTTCTCATGCTAGAAATACAGTTTTTCCACTTACGTGTACGATGGGTTTCATTTTCTTATACTTTTATTTGTATTGGTTTTTTTACAAATAGATCTTGAGGATCTATTTTATAAGTAGATCTTGAGAATGTGGACAAAGTGATGGCCACAACCTACTCTACTGGCCCTTGCCCATCTTGGATAACCCAGTCTGCTAATGTGGGATGGATTCTGTGGATTAGGAAGGTGATAAATGCTTCCCTAAAGGAAGAGTCTGTCATTAAATTGTGCAGTGGTTAAATGCCTGTACTGCAGCTAAAACTGTGCTCAAGACCTGGGGTTCAATCCCAGGTAGCAGGCTCAAGCCTTCCATCCTTCCGAGGTTGGTAAAATGAGTACCCACCTTGGTGGGGGGGGGGGACAATGTGTAGCCTGCATAAGCAAATTGTAAACGGCCCAGAGGGTACTTGAAGCACTATGGGGTTGTATATAAGCAGAACACTTTGCTTTTTGCTTTTACAAGCCAGTCTCATAGTTATCATTCTTGGATAAGACAATTGAGAAGCTGGTGTCCTGCAACTCCAGGCGCTGCTGGATAGAGATGAGCACAAAATGCAAAAATGGCATTTTGTTTCATTTCATTTGAATTTTTTTTTAAAAAAAATCATTTTTGTTTCGTTTATATCTATATCTATATCTATATCTATATCTATCTATCTATCTATCTATCTATCTATCTATCTATCTATCTATCTATCTATCTATCTATCTATCTATCTATCTATCTATATTTGACAACTAGTTGGGGCGCTGCTGGCCACTAAGGGCCCTGCCAACTGATCGGTGCTTATTTTTATTATTTCTTTTGACAAGCGCTGAAATCAGCACTTGTCAAAATAATTAATAAACATTTTAAAAAATGAAAAATGAAATGGAACAAAATGAAAATTTCCATTTTGTTTTGTTTCATTTTTAAGGCACTTCATTTTTCATTTCATTGGGAAATGATATGAAAAATGAAAAACAAAATTTAAAAAAATCATTTTATGCCCATCCCTACTGCTAGATGACACTGGTTGTCTGGACCTTTTTCAATCATGCTTTTGACTGGGTCATGGAGTCTTGTGGTGCAGTGGTTAAACTCCTGTACTATAGACAAAACTGTGCTCATGACCAAGGATTCAATCCGAGGTAGCAGGCTCATGGTTGGCTTAGCCTTCCAGCCTTTCAAGATCAATAAAATGAGTACCCAGCTCGCTGGAGCAGTGGAAGGGTTAAGCCTGCATAATTAAATTATAAACCTCCCAGAGAATGCTTTAAGAACTATGGGGCAGTATATAAGCTGCATGCTTTGCTTTACTTTACTTTGTGTTTGCTTTATGGGGCAGAGACTGCTTTGGCAGCCTTGCTAAATGACCTAACCCAGGGACTACATAAGGGGTTGCTCTCCCTCCTAGCAGTTTGAGAGCTTTCTCCTGCCATAATTGGAAGGGGAAGCTCTTTAATTCAAAAAAAAAAATCATCCTTAGTTGTTTTGGACCCACGAATACTTCCCTAGACATGTTATTTCATTGTGATCTTGGAACTTCAGGGCTGGAAGGCACCCTATTTTTCATCAATTCCAGCCCCTGTCAAGAAGGCACTGTGGAGAACTGAACTCCCAAATCTCTGGTTCAACAGCTACAACTTTATCCAGTTGGAGAAGCTCTGATTCAAAATACATTGTATTCTTTCATCAGAACTCGGAACCTTTTTGGAAGGCAACTCTCAGAGGCCTCCAGGTAGCATGTCCAATGCTGATGGATTCTGGGATACGTAGTCCCAAAAAGTAACCTTTCCTACTCTGCCTTTCCTTCTCTACACATTGTACTGGATATCCATTACATAGTATTGGTTTCCTAGTTTTTCCAAAGAAGCTTCAAGACCTGTGTTAATGCAGGCTGTGTTAATGCAGTCACTCATGGCCTGCTACACACATCCCTATGACTGTGATGCATAACAGCATCCCAGAAACAAACATTTTGGCATGATTTGACTAGGGTTGGACCGATTCCTCTTAGTTGTAGAAATACACATTGACTATAAGGAACAATAATTGAGATCTTGGTTGGATTCAGGTAGGATGCCCTGCCTGTTAAGCCTAGTATTTGATACCTAGATGCAACTTCTAGTTTAAAGTGCAGACATGAGTTAAACAGGCATCAATAGTATTAACAACAACAACAACAACAACAACAACAACAACAACAACAACAACAACAACAACAACAACAACCAGATGTTTGGTGTTAATGCTGTCTCAGTTCTAGGCTGTGTCAACATATATATAAAGTCCATTTTAAAGGAAGCAGCTGGACCTATCTATTCTGTTTTGGTTCAAATTCATCTGGACAACTATCTCCCCTTCTGCCACTAGAGTTTAAGAATGACATTGAAAACCTATCTGGAAGGGGACAGTAAAGGCAATGGAAACCAAACTCTGTGAGGAACAATTGAGGGAGTAGGATACTATTTTAGCCCATGGATGAAAATGTTGAGAAGTAGTACAGTTTCAATCTTCTGTTATTTGAAGGACTGTCAGGTAGTAGCTAAAGCAAATTTGTTTTCTGCTGCTCCAGGGGTTAGGGACCAAACCAATCAACTCAGTTATGGAGAAGATGATTTCAGTTGAACATTTGATGGTACCAGATGCCTGCTTGATGATAAGAGGTATTTGACAGTTGAATTGACTGCCTAAGAAAACAGTAAGCTCTCCTTTGTTGTGTTTTTCAAGCAAAAAAGGTTAGATGGTCATCTAGCCAAGTACTTGCAGAAATTTGGAAGATATAACTCATGGACTTCCTTACAACTTTACACCTCTATGAGTGTATATCTTTGGACACCACCCCACTTCATTTTACCTTTTTGTAATGACTCAGTGGATTCCATCACTGCCATGTTCCGAATATCAGATATATGTAAAGGACTTATTTTAGAACCATTTAAAACAGACTCTACTACTTCTCACCCATTGGCTTCCAAGTTAGAAAATCAAATCACATCATCCTATTAATAGGTACTGCAGTCCAACACATCTATAGTCCAAGAGTACCATGATGTGATGCTTAAACTATAGTACTGTAGTCAAGGACCTGCTCATGACTGATGGATTCTGATAGGTGGCTTAAGGTTGTCTCTGCCTTCCATCCTTCTAAGGTCAGTAAAATGAGTATCAAGCTCACTGTGGGCAAGTTGTTTGCTTAATGCTGTTGTAAGCCAGCCAAAGAGTGCTATAGAACTCTGGGGCAGTATATAGTCCCGAAGTCAAGAACCACTGCCTTAGACTACCGTATCTGGAGTCTAGTCAAACAGCCATGGTGGAAAGCAAATCTCAGATTATGTGCAAAAATTGTCTTTTTCAGACTGAACCAGGATTCTTTCACTGATGTTTTCAGTCATCACTAGAAATGGAGAAGGATTTTGTGTCAGGGGTAGTTTTGTGCAGTTGGTAAGAACTTGCTGATTCTGATGTTGATTTTGATTTTAATTATGTTATATTATTTTTGTTTTATGTTTATTATGTTTCATTATTTGCCTTAAAATTCTGTCAACTGCCCAGAGTGGCTTTTATGTCAAATAAATAGAGATGGGCACGAAACAAACAATTTTTCATTTCCGTTTTTGTTTTTTCGTTTTGTTACGTAACAAAACGACAAATGAATTTTGTCTCTAAAATGAAACGAAACGAACAGAAACATCGGAAATTTTGTCATGCGTTTCGTTTCCGTTACTGCAATATGAGTGAATTGCTTAAAATCCTTAAAAAATCACAAAAATTTAAATAAATGGTAACAAAATGGTAACGAAACGAATGAAAATGAAAACGATTTTTTTGCAAAAATTCATGAAAAATGGAAATGAACCGAAACGGACCCGACAAACGACAAACGACAAATGAAATGCCATTTTTTTATTCGTGCCCATCTCTACAAATAAATAAATAAATATTGGACTATAGAGATGTCCCCTTGAGGTGGAGGACAGTACCCAGTTGCCTGCATGGGTAAGGCATTTGGGAATCATTAAACCTCTTTGTCTGAGTGGGGAGGCCCCGGACGGAGGGAAATGAATTCCATAGCCCATATACTCAGGAAGCCATCTTGGTCTGTATCTCTCCCACCACATCAGCCATGAAGCCTGTGAGAGGGGGTTGCAGGACACAGCTGCTACTCTAGATAAGGCTTCCCAGGAATTCACCAGCTTACCTGACCCCTGCACGTAGGCCTGTCTCCACCCCTTGTGATGCTTGGTCATGGTAACAAATAAAGCCTTGAGCCCAGGCTAGCAGAAGGAGCTGCTGCACAGGACTCGGCCTACTTCAAGCCACCAATGTGTCCATGTGTAGTTAATCCTACATTAGACCTGGACTTGAATCATATTTCAGCATATGAGAAAATCATCAGCATCCTCCTATGTGCCTAAAAGCAGCAGGCTATCTTAGATTGTAAAGAGCAGGCTGTGTGGAAGGTACAACTCTGTCACATTCTTGCTACTACTCAACATTTGCCAACTAAGAGGGCTGCCTGTCTCTCAGAGAACTTGATAGGCTTTCAGTACTGTAGGGACATTATATAAATTGATATACAGATTAGGCAGAGTTCTGTATCGGGTATCCTGTGGCCCATCTTGACTACTGCCATTGGTGTTGTCATCATGCAGGCTGCCCTTTGCTATGTAAAGCCTGGTGTCCTTTTTCCTGCTGTCAACATGCATATGATTTTGTGCAGTAATATAAAACAAATTGTTCTGCTTATATACCGCCCCATACCACTTCAAGTAGTCTCTGAGCGGTTTACAGTTTTAATTGCAGAATGCAGGATACACATTGCCCCCCTCCCCACCAGCAAGCTGGGTACTCATTTTACCAACCTCGGAAGGATGGAAGGCTGAGTGAACCCTGAGCCTGCTACCTGGGATTGAACCCCAGGTCATGAGCACAGTTTTACCTGCAGTACAGGCATTTAACCACTGTGCCACGAGGCTCCTTTGTAGGGCCATTTCTCAATGTTTTGAATCAGGGATACAGAAGCACAGTCAAGGGGGTTGTATTGGTTTTTGTATTTTCCCCTAAAAGCTAGGGGAGGTATGGAGACCAGAACTGTACACAATACTCCAGATAAGGCCTCACCATAGATTTATAAAGAGGCAAAATGACACTTGCTGATTTATTTTCTACACCCTTCTTAATGATCCCTAGCATTGAGTTTGCGTTTTTTACTGCTTTTATGATGGTATACAAGCTGGTTACTAGGAGTGAGATTTTGGGGACACTCACAGTTCACCGGCATCTTTGGGGAAGCATTTACAAGTGAAAGGAAGTAGAGTTGTGAGTGGATTTGTTTTTTTTTTCCTAATGGGTCTCCCGTTCCAGTTACTTGGAGTTATTCAGAACTCATTCTGAGTCATAATATTGTTGCACTTTTGTATTTGCCTGCCTTATTCTTCCCCATCCGATAAGCATTTATCCTGGAGTTACAATCCAGAATACAGTCTAAGAGGTAATATAATTGAAATTTGATTAGCAACAATACTTAACAATTCCCTGTGCTCCACTGAAATGAGCATTTGGTCTTCAGTACACTGTCTAAGTTGCTGCTCTCTTTCACACACACACACACACACACACAGAGAGAGAGAGAGAGAAAGAGAGAAAGAGAGAAAGAGAGAGAGATGTTCATATCCGAATTTAGAAAATAAAACTGCCTGTATGGTGTTTTTTGTTAATTTCAGTGCAAGCATATGTTCCATGACCCACTTCCAAGTTTAGAGATTTCCACATTTCCCAGGACAGCACATAACTCTAGCTGCTTTTGGAGCTTCATGATTCACTTGACACCCCACAACATATTACTTCCTCATATGCAACCAGTGAAGGAAGCTGCTGTTTTCATGGACTCCACGGCTAGAGACGTCTGCAGCAAGTAAGAGCCCTGAAGGCTTATCCATATTAGAGTGGGAGGCGGAGGGGGGCATGATGGCTTCTTTTGTACATTTATCGAGAAGCCATCAAGGTCAGTGTGAGAGACAGACAGCCCCCACTGAGAGTGGCACAATGAATTAAAGTGTCCCATTTCAGCATGTCTGCATAAAGTTTATTTCTGTCATTGGTGCAATCAAATTAAACCCATTCACCAAAAAAAAAAGCAATGCTATAGCAGCTTTACTGAACTGCAGCCTGAGCAATCCAAGACTGTGGGAGCCATCTACTGGTGCTTTCTTTCTTGTACGTGCATAAAATGGCATGCATTGGAAAAGCCAGGTTAAGTTGTAACCTCTGATGGATTGGATATGCTCATACCAAAGGTTCCCATTCTAACTAAACCCCTAGGGATGAAAGCATCAGTCAGTTGCATGATTCCATTGTATTCAGACGTTTAGAATCACAAGTTCTTTTCAACCACTATCCCCCCCCCACACACACACACACAAATGTGAAGGCATTTGTAGATTTGGGTAAATTCTTAATATAAATGAAATGAAATGAAATTCTTGCTGATCCACACCAATCAAACGGAGTAGGCAAAATTATTCAGAGCATGGAACAAACCATGGTCTAGCTGCCAGCTTTGTAACTCATAATAAGATCTTATCAGAAAAAGAGAAGTGGCAAGTCTAATAAGAACATAAGGACATAAGGACAGCCTTGCTGAAACAGGCCACAGTCCATCCAGTCCACACAGCAGCTCACCAGTTGCTTCAGGGTATTCCCAAGCAGATGTCTTCACCTGCTTATGATTCCCTGAAAAATGGCATTGAGAGATGGCCTGCTTATCTCTCCAACCTGGAGGTTGTCCTTAGGCATC
Organism: Phrynocephalus versicolor; assembly: GCA_023846285.1. Lineage (NCBI taxonomy): Eukaryota > Metazoa > Chordata > Lepidosauria > Squamata > Agamidae > Phrynocephalus > Phrynocephalus versicolor. The sequence goes on from JAHTLZ010000898.1 coordinate 14,576, forward strand.
CATAATGATAGCCAATGCTACCCTTGTTTTCCATGAACTTGTCTAATCATTTCTTAAAGCTGTCAAGGCTGACAGCTGTCACCACTTCTTCTGGCAGGGAGATCCAGAGACCAGTGATCCTCTGGGTGAAAAAGTATTTTCTCTTATTTGTTTGAGACCTAGCACCCAAAAGTTTCATGGAGTGCCACCGAGTTCTAGTGTTGTACGATAGGAAAACAGTTTTTCCTTGTCTACTTTGTCTACACCGTGAATGATTTTATAAACTTCAATCAGGTCAC
>JAHTLZ010000899.1:0-15166 GCA_023846285.1 Phrynocephalus versicolor
GGGCAAATCGGCTCCGCGGGTGGACAAGCCCCCCCGCGGAGCTAGCAATCTTTAGGCATCCCTTGATAGGTTCCAGATTTGAGGCATTTCTGCTGTTGAACTTAGAGACAGTGACAGTCACAGCTACAGAGATAATCAGGGACAAAAATTAGATGCCAGCTGTTGTTCAGAGAAGCAGTACAAAGCATCTGTGGAACCATTGCCGCCTTTACATTCTTCAACTTCTTTCCTTACGTTATCTATGCTTTGAAAACCAATATTGAGACATTTGGACAGTAATTTTATGACCCATCTTCACTTTCAGCCGGAAATGAGTTTTCTGACCTGTGGCACAGGTCACTTCCTTTCTCATTCTGCTGCATGCTCCTTCAACATTAGGGCTTCTTGAAAAACTGAAGGAAGAAAAAAAATAAAAATAAAAATATGTGGTTTTAACCCACGAGATTGAATATTAATAATCCAAACTAGATTAAAATTAACTCCAATATCACAAAATAATGAGGAAGTACTTGAGTTTTGTTAGGCTGGATGTTAAGCAAAGTGGCGGGGCAATGGGGTGGGAGTTGGCTTGATGTTCTAAAATGACGTGTGTGAAGGGGAATTAATTGTCTGAGATTATTCTAGTTATTGTGCAGGATGCTCGCATTACTCTAGCAGTACTAGGACAAGACACACAACAGCCACAAAAACAATAACCCATCCCTCAAAAATAGCTAATTTTCCATTTCTGTACATTTTAAAGGTAAACTTGGGCCGGTGCTAGTGGAGCAAATGTTCACCATATATGGTGGATTGGGAGTTCAAACATCCATGGAGACATGAACCCTATGGTATAATCTTGGGGCTCATACTCTCTCTCAGGCAGCTGTCATCCACAGAACTGCTTTGAGGATAAAGTGAGTAGAAAGAAAAGTGTTTGCTGGCTTGAGCACACTGGAGGAAAGGTGGAATATGTATACTTCTAACAAATAAAAAAAACTCCCTAAAATTCTTGATAGATAAAATGATAAAGAAAGGCATCCACAACTACAGTGGTACCTCTATTTAAGAGCAGCTCTGCTTAAGAGCAATTCGACTTAAGAGCGGAAAACCGTTGGCATTTTAACTGCTGCCTTACAAATTTTAGATGCGGTCTGCTCTACTTACATTTTTTTCAATTTTTCTTTTCCCCATTTTTTAGATGTGGTACCTCTACTTAAGAACCCAACTTAAGAGTTGGGTTCTTAAGAGTTGTTCAACTTAAGAGCATACATTCGGAACTGATTAAATTCCACTGTATCTCACACATCAGCCTTTTACAGGGGAGGGGGTGGCAGTGGTAACCATGTTGGTTTTCAACAACATAATTATTTGTGACATCTCAAAAACTAGTACATTTACAGTAATTTGTCACGAGCTTTCATGGCCATGGCCAATTTGCATACACTGAAAAAGTGGACTCTGGCCCAGATGAGCTGATTCTAAATGTTTTGTCTTTAAGGTGCCACAAGACTCTTTGGTGTTTTCATATACCAGAATAATTGAAATGAGACTTCACATCCACGTATCAGTGCCAATGAGCAGAGGAATCTGTGGGTTTCCAGGAAGCTTTTGGATTACATTGCCCATCTTCTGTTACCATTGGCCATGCCCATGGTGTCAGTTTGACTCCAAAAGCATCTTGTGAGTTATCTACCCCTGGCATCTCACCTATCTATTTGTGAGGGGAGGTGGGTAGCCACTTCTCAGCTTTCCATTCAGCCCAGCCTTCTGATTTAGTGAAAAACGAGTTTGGCATGCTGAAGTCATATGCACTTACCCTGGGATGAAGGGGGTGACACACCTTAGTCTTAGCCGATTGGAACTCTGTTGGATGTGGGTACTGCTGCTGCCAGACTTTGGAACTCCTTTCCACAGGAGGCCAGATTTCCCCCATCCTGGCTGTCCTTCTGTAAATGAAAGCAAAGACCTTTCTCCTCAGGCAAACCTTCTCTGAATGAGACCTGTTATGTGATTTTTAAATGGTTTGTTATGCATTATTGCTTGCCCTGAATACTACCTGTGTTATTCCATTTTTTAGTTTTCTATCTCTCAGAGTGGCAATTTTCTTAAATTGTTCACTTGTTGTTCTTGGCTTCAATACTGCCTTTTTAGAAAATGATGCAAGATGTGTCTTCAGATTCATTGTTCTTATGTTTGAATGCTGTCTTGAATGTTTTCTTGGTCATATATAGTCCTTCAATGTTTTAAGCCACCAAGGAGAAAGGCAGGGTAAAAGGTTTTATATAAATAAATAAATAAATATTTCCTCCACTTCAGGCATGATTACTCCCTAGGTATCATCTAATATTAATAATTCCATGAGTTACTTTTTTTAACCATACAATTTCATGTTTCAAAACCATTAATAGCAGAAAATGGCCTTCTAATCTCTTGTCATCTTTTGCAAGTTTTTGAGCTTTTCTGGTGAACCAATGAGTGTTTTGCTGTCTTAATGTCTTGAGCTCTGTAATTACCTTTGTGAGCATGATGCTTAGTGGCATTTCTGGTTGAAGTCCTAATTAGCCTTCTGTAACTAATGAGCATGTGAAAGTTTGGCTTGTGGCTTATTATCTTACTCATTATTATGAATGATATGGTGAGAGCTTAAAGCCTGCCAGTTTTATTTGGAGACATAATTATTTATGAAAAGGCCATGGCTCAGAAATGGAAAAAATTATAATTAGATTTAATCTTTTTATGATTTATGTATTTTTTGTTTCAGGGAAACAGATGCCTATAGGGCATTAATTACCAATAGGGGAAATTTAAGGCACTTCACCATACTGACATGTCTAAAATACATATAAGTGCCTAGAGCCTAAACTAATCTATGATCTTGACATAAATTATTATTCACTTTTGTACAGACATAGGCAAGCTTCTCAAACATGTTTATATTCTTAAAGAAGTATAGATTTAATTTGGTGTGTAGGTCCCATATGACATTTCTTTCTTTGGCTTTTTCATTGTTCTCTGACATCCAGAATGATGCCATATATCAGGGAATTTAGGATATGTAATTTTTGGTAAGGTAAAGGTAAAGGTTTCCCCCACACTTGCATGCTAGTCGTGTCTGACTCTAGGGGCAGTGCTCATCTCCATTTCCAAGCCAAAAAGCCAGTGTTGTGCAAGTCCATGGCCATGTGGCTGGCATGGCTGAATGCTTTTCCGTGCATGGAACACTCTTTACTTTCCTGCTTTTTTATGGCAGTACCTATTTATAAATAATAAAAATAAAAATAAAATGCAATCAAATGGTACAGTACACCCAAATCAAACCTAAAATTAATTTAAAAAATGGAAGGGAACATATTTGCCTCTGCTGCCACTTTAAGCCTCCAAAAAACCTTAGGAAAAAAAAGATCTAAGAAAACACATATTTAGACGTTTTAAGCACTGATCAACACCCTGCTAGGCATTATCAGTCAGAAATATTAATTTTTGCTGAGGTTTTAAGTCTTTTAAGAACATTTTAATAGGTTAAAAATTCCATTCTGCATGGATTCACCGCCATTAACAAAAGTCTGTGGCAGCCATTTTCCCTTTAAAAATAAAAATAAAAAACCCTGGAAAAACACGTTAGATGTTTTAATCACCGGTCATCAACTTGCTAGGTATAATCAGACATAAAATTAATTTTCACATATTTTTGAAGTCTTTAGTATGTTTTTAATACGTTTTTAAACAGCTCTTGCCATTTATCCCTGCCATTAATGAAACAAACCAAAATGAACCAGGTCCCCCCCCCCCCGGTTCATTTCATTTTGTTGTGGTTCTGGGCTGTGGTTTGTTATTTGTTTCATTACATAATGAAATAAATAATGAATAGTGAAATGAACCAAAATTTCATTTCATGCCCGTCTCTAATGCTAAACCACTGAACGCCTGTTTAGCTGTCATCTGAATTGGCACAAACTGGTGCACTCGTGGTTCACACCTCTGCTTTCCAGTAGTTTCCAAATTCCAATTTTATCAATGCTTGGACACTGAATTGAACATGTTTGTTCTTGTCAGCCTACACCAGGATGGGACCAGTCATAACCAACATATGGACAATAATCTATATAGTGTTCTTTTAATGCTTTCCATTATCATTTACTGCCACAACAATTTTTATCTTTATGAAGCAAGAAGCAGATGTAGGAGGGCTTCAGTCTAAGCATATAGAATCATAGAATCATCATAGGGTTAGAAGGGTCCACGGAAGTCTTCTAATTCAACCCCCTGCCCAAGGCAGGAGACCTGAGAGCATTCTGGACAGCTGGCTGTCTAACAGTGGTGTAGCTAGAGTTTTGAGTGCCTGGGGACAAAGTCAGTTTTTCTGCCCTCTCCTCCACCCAACTGTGTCTCACTCAGCCAGCAAGGGGGGTCAGAACCTGGGGGAACAGTCAGGGGGGGGAGAAGGGTTTCTCCTTCTCATGGTCTCCTTTCCAGTTACGGATCTCCTGTGCAAACCGCACAGCGTGCGAATAATGCCAAGCAGGCAATTTTTAAAACAGCATCACCTCCGTGGCACACTTCCCCCTTCTCCTTTCCACCTGGCTAAGGCTTGGTGATCATTAGCCTGGGGACAGGAGGAGAAGGAAGCAGGTGATGGGATCCCCCCCCCAACCAGCACCTCTATTGCATGCTTATGGAAAAGTCACAATTATGGCATAGCCATAATAGCATATGTTCATGCTCCTTCAGATTATAGTACCTCTAACACTGATAAGAACTAGAGATGGGCACGACTCAATAAAATTATTTTTCGTTTGTCGTTTTTCGTTTAGGGGGTCCGTTTCGGTTCGTTTTCATTTTTCGGTGAATTTTTTGAACATTTTTCGTTTCGTTTTTGTAACAAAACGAAAATGAAAAAAACAAAACGAAAATGAAAAAATTGTGTTTCGTTAGCATTCTTTGCAGTACTGTGTCTGCAGTAACGGAAACGATAAATACGGCAAAATTTTTCGTTTTGTTTCCGTTTCCGTTTTGATTTTGAGAAAATTTTCGTTTTCGTTTTCGTTGCAAAATGAAATGAAAAAACAAAAACAAAAATGAAAATTTCGCTAAGTCGTGCCCATCTCTAATAAGAACATAAGAACATAAGAAGAGCCATGCTGGATCAAGCAAAAGGCCCATCTAGTCCAACTTCCTGTAACTCACAGTGACCCCACCAGATATGTCAGGGAGTGCACGAGACATGGTTGGGGGGTGTTGAAGGCACAAAAACTGACTTTGACCCCGGACACTCAGGAAATAAATACTTTTTTAAAAAATTACAATAGCCAAAATCCTATTGCTGATGTTAGCTTCCAGAAGGGCAACCATATATGAATTGATAGTAAATTGCTGCTCATTAACTTGATGCTGGTTGAATTCCTGGGTGCACATCCAACTATGCAATTGGACACATGTGCAGGAACACAAGCACCTTATTAATGAGTAACAGTTTATAGCAACTTTCTATTTCACAATGATGAATTAGCAACAATTTGGGCCAATTATTTTTCAACTGCTGCAATTCAAAGCTGAATTTCAGATTTTAATTTACAATAGTGTGAGCTTTTGGTAGGCCAAACTAAAATTTGTATTTGCATTTATTTGCTATCTTTCTATTCAGTGGGGATCCAAAAACATTGCATTGCAAATTTAAAATTAAAAGGTTAATACTATTATTTTAAAAATCAGTTTACAAGTGTTATTTTAAAGTCATTTCAAAACAATAATTAGCAATTTATGACCTGGTTAGGAAGCAAGGGAACAGGGGAAGATATATACAGAGTGGTACTTAGCACCAAATGGAAACAAAATTTTATTTTATTCACTTCTAACTAACTTTTTTGAAAAATTTGTTTCATTGGTTCATTGATTCGTTATTTGTTTTCCCCCGCTTTGCGAAATTTAATCAATTTGACAGCACGGGGGCAGGAAAAAACATTCAAAAAATAAAAAAAACACATGTTGACAACAACTCCACAAACACATCCTCATCCTCATCATCCACATCATCCTCATCATCATTTCAATCATCAACACATCATTCTTATTGGGTGGCCACGGCAGCAATGGCAGGGCAATCCTGGCCCTGTGACAGGGGCTTTTTGAGGTGCTGGCTTGGGGCCAGCGCCTCTTTTTTTAAAGTGCTGACTGCACAGCCCCTGGGGCCAGGTCAGTGCTTCTTTTATTTTTTATATTTTTTCTTTATTTTAGGTCGCCAACCTGGCCACCCCTGGGGCTAGATCAGCGCTCCTTTTTTGTTTTGTTTTGTTTTTTTCCCAAGCGCCAACTGTGTGGGCCCTGGGGCTGGGTCAGTGCTGGTTTTATTTTTTATACTTTTTTCTTTATTTTAGGCCACCACCCTGGCCACCCCTGGGGCTGGGTCAGTGCTCCTTTTTAATTTTTGTTATTTTTGTTATTGTATTGTTATTGTATTTCTTTTACTGCCAACCACGTAGCCCACACTACAGCTATAGCTCAGGCTGGTCAGCTTTTTTTCCTTTGCCATCCATGGGCCAGTTCTGCAGCCTGCGGGCTGGGTCCAATGCTCACAGGCTGGTACCAGGCCCATGCGCCAGATTGGGTGTTGTTGTTGTTGTTGTTTTGCCAGCTGCAGGCCAGCTCCATGACCTGTGGGTGGGGTCTGGTGCTTGTGGGCCAGTACCGGGCCTGTGCACTGGATTTTTTAAAAAAAAAATTATCCCCCCCCCCCGGCAGTGCTGGCCGCGCAGTTCCTGGGGCCGGGTTGGCGCTGATTTTATTTTTTATATTTTTCCATTATTTTAGAGTGCCAACCCAGCTGCCCCTGGGGCCAGGTTGGCTCTCATTTATTTATTTATTTATTTATTTATTTATTTATTTATTTATTTATTTATTTATATTTTATTTGTACTGTATTTTTTTTAATTATTGACCATGTGGCCCACACAACAGCTGTAGTGCGGGCTGGTCAGCTTTTTTTTCTGGTCACCCCTCCCTGCAGCCAGGAAGACCAGACCTCCAGGAAGGAAGGACCAGCACCAGGTAGGAGACTCTTCGGCACCGCCATTAATGAACCGAACCAAACCAAACGAATTTTTTTTCAGTTTACTTTGTTTCATTCTAATTTCACTCTGGGGTTTGTTATATGTGCCAGGACCCTGCCTGTCATGGAACCTGAATGTGAAGGGTTAAATGCTGAAGAGCAGCAGGAGGAGCCTTGTAGTTCAACTCAGCAGACAGCTGAGTCTGAGGATGCAGCTGAGGGCACATCTCCTCCTCCTATAAGGGCTAGGAGCAGGATCCTGCAAAGAAGAACTAATAGGAGGGCTAGAGAGAAGATCGTTAATGACAGATGTAAGATTAGATCTCAGAGCCCTGAGTTCTAGCAGGAGCCTTGCCAGAGAGATGGGTGTGTTCCCTGTTTCAGGATAAAGCTAGCCAGGTTACCCTGAGCCCTCTGTGGGAGCAGCGCGTCACTTACCTTGCCACCACGTTCCTGTGTGTTATCCTGACTTTGTTCCTGACCTTTAGACCGGCTTCTGACTACTGCGTTCCCTGTTTCCTGATCTTTGGACTGGCTTCCTGACTACTCCGTTTCTCTGTTTCCCTTGAACTTGGCATTTGGCTGTGTAAGTTATCCTGGCTTGATTTGGACTGAATTTTGGATTACAACTAAAGTTCCTAACAAAGAACTGAACTTGGCTTGTTGTGTGTTTTATGTGCGGGGCTTGACAGTTTGCTCCCACCCACCAAACTTATTCAAGCATAATGGAGAAGGAGGGGGCTGTTGTAATGACTCCACTGGAAGCTTTGCAAAACCAAGTACTGTTTTTGTCTCAGACAATTGCTCAATTGCAGCAAGCTCCAGCATCATTACAGCCTCGTTGCCCTTTGCTGCCTCCTGACCGGTTTGAAGGCAAATTAGAGGAATTCCCTGCATTCTTGGCTCAATGCAAGCTGTTCATTGAGGTGCGGGCTCAAGAATTTCCTACGGAAAGGTCTAAGGTCTGTTTTATCCTCAGCTTATTGAAGGGACAGGCAGCTAAATGGGCGACACCCTTGCTCCTCAGTGCTTCCCCTGTGCTAGACAATTATCAGGCTTTTCTGAATCATATTTCTTCAGCCTTCCAGAATCCCATGCAAGCTGCTACAGCCAACAGGAGACTCAGAACTTTGAAACAGGGCAAAGGCTCAGTGTTTGAATATACCACTGCATTTTGTTTGATAGCTTGGGATTTGCAGTGGAATGAGCCGGCACTGATTTCTCAGTACATGGAAGGTTTGGCAGAGGAAGTGCTGGATGAACTCTGCAGGGCAGAACAACCAAACACATTGCAGGAGCTCATTACCCTGTGTCTGAGAATAGATGGATGACTGGAAAGCCGTCGTCTCTCCCGAGAGCAGAACTGCAAACAGCAACCTCTGCCAGCTGTGTCTCATCTGCAATCCCGGGAGGCCCGTGTAGTGGATCCAGAGCCTATGCAACTGGGAGCTGCTCGACCACACCTCATCCCAGAGGAAAAGGCAAGACGATGCTTTCATCATCTCTGCCTGTATTGTGGGGGAGGAGGACATTTCGCTTCTAATTGCCCTTTGAAGCGTTCCTCAATAAGTGCTGCTATCTCTCCAGCAGTAAAAGGGCAGCTCCCTCCTTGAAGGAATCCCGAGGAAGGGAGCATACCAAAGGATTCCCAGGTAATACTATCACACCTCAAGGACCTTTTCTGATAACTGTGACTCTAGGGCTCCCTGATGGTCGGGAGATTCCGGTGTATGCTATGGTGGACTCTGGGGCAGCTCACTGTTTTGTGGATAAGGGATTTGTGCGGAACCATCGGATTCCAGTACAAAATAAGGACACTCCTTTGTTAGTGGAATCCATTGAGGGTCAGTTACTCCGTTCTGGGCCGGTAGCTCAGGAAACCTGTCCTCTTACCCTTCAGGTAATGGATCATAATGAGCAGATTAGCTTCAATGTAACTCGTATGCCCTGGTTTCCTCTGGTTTTGGGACTTTCCTGGTTGCGAGCTCATAATCCACTGGTGGATTGGGTGCAAGGGGAATTATATTTCAAGGTTCCTGGTTCAAAACACCATTCCTCTACTGTACTGGCATCTGCTCTTGATACATCTGACCCTGTTTTGCCCCAGGCATACCAAGACTTTGCAGATGTATTTGAAGAAAAGGGGGCTGACAAGCTACCTCCACATCGGCCCTATGACTGTGCCATTGATCTAATTCCTGGGGCACCTCTTCCTGTGGCACGAGTTTATCCCATGTCCGAACCAGAATTAGAAGCGTTGAGGGCTTTTCTAGATAAAAATCTTCGGCGTGCGTTCATATGGCCTTCCAAATCACCATTGTCTGCACCAGTGATATTTGTCAAAAAGCAGGGAGGGGAGCTTCGTCCTTGTAATGATTATAGAGCACTGAACAAGATCACCATTAGGGACCGGTACCCCATACCCTTAATCTCTGAACTGCTGGATAGGTTAAGGGGGGCTAAGTGTTATACTAAGCTGGACCTTCGGGGGGCGTATAATTTGGTACGTATCCGTAAGGGAGACAAGTGGAAAACTGCATTCCGGACCAGGTACGGCCAGTATGAACATTTAGTAATGCCCTTTGGCCTGACCAATGCACCCAGTGTGTTCCAGAGGATGATGAATGACATTTTCCAGGATCTCCTAGATGGTTGTGTAATTGTGTATTTAGATGATATTCTGATTTACTCCGCTGACCCAGCTCAACATGTTCGAGATGTTCGTCTGGTCTTACAGAGTCTTCGAGACAACGGACTCTATGCTAAGCTGGAAAAATGTGAGTTTAACATCAAAGAAGGTGAATTCCTGGGGCATATCATTTCTCCTCAGGGAATCCGCATGGACCCCAAGAAAGTAGAGGGTGTGTTGTCATGGCAGCAGCCACAAAATCGGAAAGACTTGCAACGATTCCTTGGCTTTGCTAATTATTATCGTCAGTTTATTCCTGCTTATGCTGATATTGCTGCACCTTTAAACTGTCTCCTTCGTCCCAAAGAGCCTTTCCGGTGGACTCCAGAAGCAGAGAAGGCTTTCTCTACCTTGAAAACCCTCTTCACTTCGGAGCCTATACTTCGTTACCCTGATCCACAACTGCCGTTCATCGTGGAGGCTGATGCATCTAGTGTTGCCTTAGGAGCAGTATTATCCCAACAAGATGATCCCTCCCAAACCCCGCGTCCCTGTGCCTACTATTCTCAGCAATTAAAACCTGCGGAGAAGAATTATACGATCTGGGAGCGTGAACTATTAGCCATTAAAACAGCTTTTGATGTATGGAGGCATTACCTTGAGGGAGCTCAACACCCCGTACAAGTGTTAACTGACCACAGAAACCTGGAACATTTACAAACAGCTCGGCGATTGTCTCAGCGGCAAATCCGGTGGTCCTTATTCTTTTCCCGGTTTAATTTTTGTATCAAGTATATTCCTGAGGCTCAGAATAAAAAAGCTGATGCATTATCTAGAAAACCTGAATTTGCGGCACCAGTGAAAGAGACCTTAGTGGCACCCATCTTGCCTCCCTCTGTGTTCGCAGCCATGAATCCGTGTCCCAGTTTAGCGGAAGAAATCCGGGAATCTCAAGCTCGCAATCCATGGACTCAGCAACGTCTTCATGAACTTCGGAATGGGGAACATGGAGAGTTTTCTGCACAACAAGGGTTATTACTACATCGAGGAAGGTTATATGTTCCTGCTGGACCCCTTCGTAACCAGGTATTGCATCTATCTCATGATTCTTTACCCGCTGGACACTTTGGACTTTACAAAACCCTGCATCTGCTCACAAGAGAGTTCTGGTGGCCGCAGTTCCGTGCGGATGTTGCTCGATATGTGGGTTCCTGTGAGGTTTGTCGGCGAGCAAAGGATGTGGTGGCTAAACCATCAGGTCTGTTGCATCCTTTGCCAACACCCTCTGGTCCCTGGAATGCTGTTTCCCTAGATTTTATCATGGATCTTCCCCGCTCCAAAGGGTTCACCTGCATCCTAGTCTTTGTAGATTTACTCACCAAAATGGCCCACTTCGTTCCTTGTCCTAAATCTCCTACCGCAGCAGAAACAGCCCATCATTATTTACAACACCTTCTCAGACTACATGGTTTACCTGAACACCTTATCTCGGATCGTGGACCCCAATTCACCTCTCGTTTCTGGCAAGCAATGCACAAAGCACTCGGAACCCAAGCTCACTTGTCATCCGCGTATTACCCCCAGTCAGATGGTCAGACTGAGTGCACCAATGCCACTTTGGAACAATATTTACGTTGTTATACATGTTATCAACAGGACAATTGGGCGGATTTGTTGCCTTTGGCGGAGTTTGCATACAACAATGCTTTCCATTCATCCACTCGTCAAACCCCATTCATGGCCAACTATGGATATCATCCACGATACTTTCCAACCACCCTTACTTCCACCTCTGTGCCAGCTACCGATGCTTATCTTCAAGAACTTCATAGCATCCAAGAATTATTGAAAGAACAACTCAATCATGCCAAGGAAGCATATAAAAAGGCAGCGGATCAGAAAAGACAAGAAGGTCCACAGTTGAATCCGGGTATGAAAGTCTGGCTCTCTACCCGCTATTTGAGACATCCTGGGCGATCCCGAAAACTAGACCCTCGATTCATCGGCCCTTACCCCATCCTAGAAAAAAATCAACCCAGTGGCATTCCGTCTGCAATTACCTGCTTCCCTCCATATTCATCCTGTGTTCCATCATTCCCTCTTGGTCCCAGCTAAAGATCCTGACCCCAACCGTCCACCAAATCCTGAACCTCCTCCCCCAATCTTAGTAGAAGGAGAAGAGGAGTATGAGGTCTGCCAAATTTTGGATTCCTGGGTACATCGGGGGGGGGGGGCTTGCAATACTTAGTGGACTGGGAAGGGTATGGTCCTGAAGATCAATCTTGGGAACCAGTGTCTAACTTACATGCGCCGGAGTTGATTCAGCAATTCCATGATAATTATCCAGATAAACCCGGCCCATCGGAAGAGGGGGACCATGGGGAGGGGGATAGTGCCAGGACCCTGCCTGTCATGGAACCTGAATGTGAAGGGTTAAATGCTGAAGAGCAGCAGGAGGAGCCTTGTAGTTCAACTCAGCAGACAGCTGAGTCTGAGGATGCAGCTGAGGGCACATCTCCTCCTCCTATAAGGGCTAGGAGCAGGATCCTGCAAAGAAGAACTAATAGGAGGGCTAGAGAGAAGATCTTTAATGACAGACGTAAGATTAGATCTCAGAGCCCTGAGTTCTAGCAGGAGCCTTGCCAGAGAGATGGGTGTGTTCCCTGTTTCAGGATAAAGCTAGCCAGGTTACCCTGAGCCCTCTGTGGGAGCAACGCGTCACTTACCTTGCCACCACGTTCCTGTGTGTTATCCTGACTTTGTTCCTGACCTTTGGACCGGCTTCCTGACTACTCCGTTTCTCTGTTTCCCTTGAACTTGGCATTTGGCTGTGTAAGTTATCCTGGCTTGATTTGGACTGCATTTTGGATTACAACTAAAGTTCCTAACAAAGAACTGAACTTGGCTTGTTGTGTGTTTTGTGTGCGGGGCTTGACAATATGTTTCATTACATATCAAAACAAATAATGAATAACAAAATGAACTAAAAGTTCATTGCATTGCATGCCCATCTCTACTTGCTACTCTTCATAAACTCAAACAGGGGCCTGCCCTAGTGCGGATTCAGATTTGGAACCCTGGGGTCTCCAACGGGAAAACCTTTTGGGTGAGCAACTCCCCCTGCTTACTCTGACCCATAGACAGGGCAAGCAGGACCAGAAAATTCTCATACTCCTCCCCGGTCCCATAGGGGTGACTCATGGTCCAGGGAGGCCTCTGAGAGCATCCTTTCCCTGATGCTGTAATCTCAGGATCTTCAGCGTCTGGAGGTTGGAATTTCCAAAAGCCTCTTGGAATTTAATTTACCATATTGCCTCAACTTAATCCGTGTGACCTAACATGGGCTCCCTACCAGGCCCCACCCCCTGTACCAGTGTAGGATAGGCAAAAAATTCCCATTCCCGATGTCCAGTTCTAGGCCTGGGTCAAAAATTCCTATCTGGCCCCAAACTGGCAACCAGTAAGTCTCACACTAGTACTTTTAACATGCAGTGGGTGGATGGGGAACGTCGTCTGCTGAGAGGTGGGTAAGCCATGCGAGGACCCTGCTTTATAGGGTTCCCCCTCCCACCTCTCCTACATTGGCAGACTTGCTGATAAGTCTTGTGTGATTTTGCCTGGGTGGGCAAAGAGGTTCCACAGTCTAACGGCCTCCGTGGAGCCAGACCTTTTAAAGCAAAGGGGTCTCTTAATTTCCCTGACCTAAGCCAGTCAACAGATCACCCCAAATCTACCCCAAAGAGGCTTATACGGTCTCCTTCCTCATCTCCACCCCTCACCAGGCCTTGCCACTTAGAATCAGCACAGAAATCTCTGGGACAGATTCAACGAATCTGAACTTACGTCGCTCAGCTGGGATGTGCAGTGGTGCACAAAATCTGCTGTTCTCTTGCCTGGGACTTTCAGATGTCAGTCTCAGTGCATAGCTTTGTAATGCTTATTCACTGGCCAGCTTCTATAGAATGCCAACGGGGGAGCTCACCACCTCCTCTCTCTCCTTTTGGTCTGGGGAAGCCTGTGAGGCAGTTGTGATTAGAGATGGGCACGACTAAAAAAAAAATGGTTTTTCATTTTTCTTTTTTCGTTGAGGGGTCCGTTTCGGTTCGTTTTCGTTTTCGTTGGGTTTTTCCGTAAATTTTTCATTTTCGTTTCGTTACCTAATGAAAACGAAAAACGAAAATGAAAACGAAAAATTTCTGTTTCATTAGCATTCTTTTCAGTTCAATGTGTTTGCCGCAATGAAAACGAAAAACACGTCAAAATTTTTCATTTTGTTTCCGTTTCTGTTTTGTTTTTGAAAATTTTTTGTTTTCGTTTCGTTACCTAACGAAAACGAAAAAACAAAAATGGAAACGAAAATTTCGCTGAGTCGTGCCCATATCTAGTTGTGATTTTCAGAGAGAGAGAGCATCCCCTGCCTCAGAACTCCAAATGATTCACCAGGTAGAAGGAAATCCTGAGAGAGCCTCAGAGCCTGAAGGATGAAGGGCCTAGGAAATTTTTAAGTCAAAATAAAAGGTTATGGCTGATTATGTCAGACTAGGGTTTCAAAAATGGGTATTTGTATATTTTAAGTAAAATAGGTTGCCACTACCAAATCCATGGATATGGGGTCATGAAGAGGTTGTAAGCATGTTAAGTAAGTTAAATATGTTATAAATGAAATTGTGACCTGATTTATTCCAAAAGCTGAAGTGGTCTTGCCTCTTTATTTCCAGAGCTTGGGGGTCAAGGAGTCACGAAGAGTCGGTCATGACTATATGACAAAAACAAAAACAAAAACACAACCAAATCTTTGAGAAAAAGAAGCTACATGACCCCTAGCTTTAGCTGCAAAGCACAAGGATAGGAAGGCCCTCTCTGTTTTGTGTCCCTACACATTCCCTGAAGTTTCCATGGAAACAGGTTTACAAAAGAGGAGATGGAATACAGCTCACTCATGGAAATCAATGTTTTCATTTCAGCCATTTGTAATGACAATTGAATCCTTTTTCAGTCTCTAGCCCATAGCTGAACAGGGATTCCAACCCACAATTTAGTGCACATGCTTCTTTCCAGAAGTCCTATGCAGAATGTATTGGTGAAAATAACGTTTCCCAGTTTGCAATGCTTCTCCCAGACTCTCCCCTGGCCTCGAAACATTACTAAAGAAAAATGAAGGTGCATTTGGCAAAGTTTTTATTTATTACAGGTGTGGTTGGATGGGTCACCAATGGCAAGTGACACTGAATCTTCTACAAATGCTAGCTCAGCTGAACAAATGGCTTTGAAAGAGTCACATCAGCAGGCAAGGTGTGCTAGAGAGCTGACAGCACTATCTGCAATCCTATTAAACTGATGAGCAAATTAAAATTGGTTGAGATTCAAGTACTTGGACTTAACCGTGTTGTGACACTAAATGAGGATATATCACAGTGCAATATCTATCTCTGAATCCCCAAAGTACCATTCAGGGGAGCTACAATAGGCCTAAGAGATTAATCAGTAAAGTCTATTTATCATGATTCAAAAGC
>JAHTLZ010000043.1:6354-16612 GCA_023846285.1 Phrynocephalus versicolor
ACACACACACACACATATACATATATAAATCTACCTCGGTCTGTCTCTCTCTCTCACTAGATTTGTAACTTCTTTTGGACCAAGTTCCCTCACCGGTTGTTGTGGTTGTTGTTGGGGTTTTGTTTTTGTTTTTATTTTCCTCCTTCCTCCTCAGTTTCTCTCCCCCCCCCGTGAAGGGAAAATAAAAAAAGAAATAAATTTCTCCTCATAAAAGAAAAAGAAATTAAGGGGTCGTTACTCTCATCGTTACTCGCGGGTCTTCTTCGTTACTCGCAGGATGAGGGGGAGGGGGCGTGGCCGCCGCCGCCGCTGCTTAAAGGGCCCGCACGCACCCTTTTTCTTTTTCCGCCCGCCCGCCCGCCGCCGCCAACTTTGTTTCTTTACCTGAGCCGCCGCCTCCTCCGCCGCCGCCGCCGCCGCCGCCACCACGCACACTGACAACTGAACCCAGCGGCGGCCGGCCCCCCTCCCCTTTCCCCCAGCCCGGCCCCGCCCACTCTGGACACGTGACGCTAGGGAAAGGGCGGGGCGAAGCAAGGGGAAGGCCTGACGCGTCACGTAAGCCCCGCCCCTTCTCTTCTCCCACCACCCTCTTGGGGCCCTGTCGCGGCTAAGAAAGGGAGAGGCGCATGCGCACCTCCTCACCCCTGGTTGGAGAGTCACGTGACACACACACTCGCGCGCGTAGACGGGAATGGGTTCTCTTTTAACTCCCTCAGGCTGCCTTTCGTTCTTTCTAAGCTCCCGGCCCCGCCCCCTAGCTTTCAGGGTCACGAAGCCCCTCCCCGCGCAGACCCCCATTGGCCACGTTCACCCACCCCTCTCCAACCGTCCTTCTTTTCCGGTCACCTGACAGCCACTTCCGGTCTTTTTCCTTTCCCCCTCCCTTTCGTTCGTCGCCCGGGAAGAAGACGACGGCGCGGCCCCCTCTCACGTGACCCGAAGAGAGCGAGGGAGGGAGGGAGGGAGGGAAGGGAAGCCCAGGGCGGCATCGCCGGGCCGCCATGTTGTGTGGCCCTCTGGGCTCGACGGGGCCAGGCGCCGGGGATGGCGGCGCCTTCCTCCTCCTCCTCTTCCTCCTCCACGTCCAGCAACTGGCTCTCCGGGGTGAACGTCGTCCTGGTGATGGCCTACGGGAGCCTGGTGAGGACAACTACCGCCACGCTCCCTGCCTTGGCGGGACTACAGCTCCCATCATCCCCCCTCCCGCCCGGGACGCCCGGGAGTTGGGGGAACATGGGACATGTACTCCCCCCCTCTCTCCCCTCCAAAAAAGGTCTCCTGGAAACCACCCGGGGTATTGCAAACGCCATGCAATTTTCTCAGAGCAGGGGTTTCTTAAAGCAGGGGTTTCCTCCTTCTCTTTTTTTTATTCCCCCCAAACAAAAAAATCCTCCTGCTGTTCCCTTTGAAAAGATCCCGAAAAGATCATGTTGAGAACAGGGATCTGGGAGGAGAAAGGTGGCCTTCTTTTAAACATCCAGCTCATTCTTTCCCTAATTCCTAATCTTGGGGGGTCACCCAGAGGGTTTGGGACCTGCTGTTATGGATGTGTGTGGGGTGTTTGTTTTTGTTTGTTTGCCTTGATTGTTGACGATTTCGGAGCCCCTTTCTGCTTCTCCTTGAGAGGTAACAGCCCTTCTCTCTCTTCTCTCCTCCTTAACCCAGGTCTTCGTCCTGCTTTTTATTTTCGTCAAGAGGCAGATCATGCGCTTCGCCATGAAGTCCCGCCGGGGTCCCCACGTCCCCGTCGGTCAGCATGCGCCCAAGGTACGGCGGCAAGCGCGGAGTTTGGCCTGGGATTGCCCCAAGAAGAAGGGAGTGGTAAACCAATTCTGAGTCCGGTGCGACACCGTTATCCGTGGGATAGAGATGCACTGGTTCACTACGTTTTCTAAAAAAATAACCTTAGAAATATATGTTTCTAAAGAGGAAGTTACTACAGTGGGCCTCCAGAAGGAGCCAGAGACCATGCTATTACAGCATTTTTTTTTAATAATAGGATCCACTATACCAGTGGTTCTCAACCTGTGGGTCCCCAGATGGTCTTTGACTGGAACTCCCAGAAATCCTGGCCAGCTCACCTAGTGATGAAGACTTCTGGGAGTTGCAGTCCAGGAATGAATGAATGTTTATTTACGGTTATTAACCAAATTATAGTACAATTAAAATATAATATAATAAAACAGTATCAAATAATACAATAAAACAGTATAAAATATTATGATAAAACAGTATAAAATATATTGCTAGAAAATACAGAGCTTGTAAAAACGACAATTTATGGGTAAAACACTAAATATAATTAGGAGAGCTCAAATCTCTATCAGTTATACGTCTACGTTTGATCATAGCAGCGTAACAGAATCTGGCAACACAATTTGTGATCTGAGGGGACCTGTCCGAAAGGAGTAGCTTAGCGAAGTAGTTGGTAGGTCTCCCAGGATGTTTGCAAATAATAGGATGTATAAGCTCCTTGCGTAGTTCTCGATAAAAGGACCAGCATAAAAGAGTTGCAGTCCAGGAACATCTGGGGACCCACAGGTGGAGAACCACTCCACTATACAATAGGACCCCGGTATCCACTGGGGATCAATTCCAGGCCTTCCCATGGATAACAAAAACCCTGGACAAGAGACAACGCCAAAAAAACCCAACACAGCTGCTGTTTGTGACGGTAGCTTTTGTTACGGCTGCTATTTTACGACAGTAGTTTGCTTTACAGCTGCTGTTTGTGACAGTAGCTTGCTCTGTGGCTGTTGAATTATTTATTCAATTTCCCCCCCCCCTCTGCCAACCATGGATAACTGAATCGGCGGTGAATGAATCCGTGGATACAGGGGTCCTAAGTTTTCTGGGGGGCGTTAAAAGGGAAGGCTTGGGAACCCCCTTTGAACGTGGGAAGGATTTGAACCGAAGATGTTCTGGGTCCCAAAAGTGCTTTTAACTGTCGCGATCTCTCGCTCTTCTTTTTCTCCTTTCAGAGCCTAAAGGACGAGATCGAAATCCAACTATCCCGCGTTCAGGACATCAAATACGAACCTCGGCTTCTCTCTTACGACGATGTGAGGCTGCTTCAGCTGGAGTCGCCTAGAAGTCCGTGTAACGTATCTTATCTCAACTGAGGGCACAGGGACGGGCAAGGTTGGGGGCGCCAATGGGCATGAGTGGATGCCCGTCATTTGCCAAGCAGATTGGTCCTTTTAGCTCTACAAATCTTACTTCTCTCTTGGTTCTGTTTCTTCCGCTTCCAGTGTTGGGTTTTGGCTCAAATTCCTCTAGAGCAGTATAACTTCCAAACTCCCCAGATTATTCAGCCCCTCCCCCCCTTCTCATCGACTTTCACCTACAGTCTCAGCCGCTCGCTCTGAGACGTTGGCAGAGGAATAAAAGGGTTTTGTTACCGCTGAACCGGTCAAAACAGTAAATGGGGAAACAGGAGTGCTTTCAGCAACGTACTACCCGGCTGCCTCCAGTAGAGGGACCCAAAACATTGAGCAGAGAGGCGGGCCTCTCTTTGCATTCCGAGGCAGGAAAGGAATGATTGGCTAGTGCTGAATAGATTGACAGGCCCTGAAAAGTCCCTCCCAGCCGAACCCACTAAAGGCAACATGCGAGGCTGTAAAAACTCCAGCATCCGTTTTTATTTTTAACTCCCCAAGGAGTTGCAGTAACTGAAACCTGTTGACCGTTTTGCTTTCTTCCAGGTTCCTACAACTACGTCTACAGAATGAAGGCATTAGATCTCGTCAGAGAGTCAGGTGAAAAATAACAATAAAACGTCAGCTCGGTTCTGTTAAGAGGCATCCTGAAGAAACGGAATCTCTCACTGAGAGACAGATTCTTCAGACGATTTTGGGGATATACCGCCTATCGGCTCTGCCAACAGTGAGAGTTGATGAGATCCATTGCTAACAACAGCTACAGGGGCAAACGTTCCCCATATACTCCTATGGATTTAATAGTGCTAGTGCTTTACCTTTGAAACTGCTTCTGGTTGAAAGTTCGAGGCAGGGAAACAAGAAATGTATGTGATGATTCCCCTTCTGCTTGGAAAATAGCACCTGCATCTTACCACTACGATGGTGGTGGTGGGTGATTTAACACCCTAAAGGAGGATCAGGTGTTAAATCAATCTAAGATGTAATCCTCTCCGTTGGGAGGCGGGGGGTGGGAATCAGGTTTCTGGTCCTCGTTGAGGATCTACTCTGGTTGCCTTTCTCTGGAGTGGGAAACCTCTCCTTCCTTATCACCCCCAGCCATCCAGGCCATCTGTGCGAGGCGTTCTTCCTCCTGCTCTTCTGTCTCACCCATTTTTTCCTCTCCCTTCTCCCCCACAGAGATCCCCTTCATTTCTGAGGGGAGGCACCCCAAATCTTTGATCGGCAAGAACTTCCGGTCCTACCTGGTAGACCTGCGGAATGCCAGCACCCCTTTCAAAGGCATCCGCAAGTCCCTGATTGACACCCTCCTAGACGGATACGATAGCGCCCGCTACGGGACGGGGGTGAGTGTCCTCTCATCACTTGGGGCTCCTGTGTGCATGTGGCAGGGAGTTCCAAAGTCTCGGTGCGTCTGCAATACTAATGTCAGCCTCTCTCTCTCTCTCTCTCTCTCTCTCTCTGAGTTCAATGGAGGTAAAGATGAGCTTTTGTACAGGTTCCCTTTCACCAGAAGGCATGGGGGGTGCCTGGTTTGGCCGCTGGGGGACTTTCAGCTTTCTGGCCCATGCATGAAAAAAATGAGATTAAGGTCCTTTCTAGGCCTGCAAAATGTTGAGCCGTTTCCGTTTCGCAGACGTAAATCTCGCTGGGATTACGAATCGTCAAACGGTCTCGCCAGGCAGGAGGGATCTAGCAAGGCTTCTCCGCCTCCCTAAATTGTTGGCGCCGAAGCTGCCTGAAAAGACAGGATTCCCTGGGAAAGGCCATCCTGCTGGGGAAGGCGGGTGATCCCTGGCACCCACGATCCAGAGGCGTGGACCCTGCCTCCTTAACCTCTTTCCCTCTCCTTCCTCACCTAGACTTTTGGCAAGACGGAATATCTGAAGTACCAGGAGGCACTGTACGAGCTGGCAGCCATGTGAGTCAGACAGGAGGGAGGGCGTGATGGGAGGGCGGAACAGCTTTGTGGCTCCCTGCTTTCCCACGTTCTGTCAGCGTTTTGACAGGAACACTGAGGACTAGTGGCTTGCTTAGTCTAGATGGTGGCTGGCTGCTGGTGGTGGGTTATGGGCATGGTAATCCAAGGAAAGTAACACTCCCAGCTGTCCTTCTGCAAAAGGCAAACCATGTCCACTCTTATCGTGCTCGTCCAGTCTGTCCGGCCCGCTCTGAATTACGGTAGGAGGCCCATCACCGTCCGAACGGTTTCCCTTGCCGACGGTTGGAAAATATTAATAGACAATAATATTAGAACACATATTAAAAGGAAAGATTAAAAAGAAATATTAAAAGAAGCGCATCTTTTCACAATGTGGTTGCCATAACTGACCGCTAGAGGGAGCCAGAGATTCCCTTATGATCGGGTTTGCTGTTATCCGCAGGTTTTCAGCATCCAATCGAGGCTTTCATTTAATTTTCCCCCTGGGTGGTGGTGGTGGGAGAGATTACTATATTGACTACACTTCTCTCTCTCTCTCTCTCTCTCTCTCTCTCTCTCTCTCTCTCTGTGTGTGTGTGTGTGCGCGCGCGCGCGCGCCTCTCTCTCTCTTTCATCTTCTCTCTGTGCCCAGTATTAAGTCCCGCGGGGGCGGCAGCCAGCAGCAGCACCAGTCAGCAGCCAAGGACCTGACCCTCTCTCCTGACATCTCGGGCCCCACCATCCAAGTCACCTACCTGCCGTCCAGCCAGAAGAGTAAGCGGGCCAAGCACTTTTTGGAGCTGAAGAGCTTTAAGGACAACTACAACACCCTGGAGAGCACCTTATGATCCTCCCGGACCAAGAAGAAGAAAGAAAAAAAGAAAGAAAAAAGACAGGAAATTAACCACCTCCGAGGGTCACTGCTCCTTCCAGAGTGGGAGTACTGGCAGTGCCTGTCAGGATTGCAACGCCTCACCCCTTGCTCAAATACCAGCATCCAGAAGGGGCAGCATTGCGGTCCATGATCAGATGTGAGGGACGGTGGTGCCCCAAACTGGGAGAAAATCCAGACTTCGCCTTTGGTTGTCCCTCTTACCCCCGCCATCCTCTCTGGATATATTTGCAGCTTGTAAATGCTTCTTTCCATGACCTATTTATTTACGCCACCCCAAGCATGCGCCCTCGTTCCCCCTGCTTGCCTGCGGAGAGGCCGGTCTTGAGCCGGTCCTTACCACCAGGATTCCGTTCCCGTGCGGAGGGAATAAAACCGGCTTCCTCTCCTTCCTCCCAAGCCGGCCTCCTTCCTCCAGTTGCTTTTTTCTGTACATCCTTGTCTCTAAATCCTGGTCCCCGTTCATTGTGTGGGCCCTGGCCTTCCGCACAAGCCATGGGAGGGGGGGATCCAGGCCCATTAGGGCGAGGCACAAAGTCTCGGCCGCCGGCTGAAGAGGAAACCTGCTGTTCGGCGCAGACTCGCTCGGACAGTTTCCCCTTGGCGTCTCGCTCCTCCCACGAGCTTTTCCTCTGCCCCTCGTGGGAAATGGGAAGACAGTCTGTCCTTGTGTCTTTTTTTAAAACAGCCGTTTCAATAAAATGGACATCTGCCCAACCACTGAGTTTTGGTCATCTCTGTTGTGTCTCGGGAGAAAGTTGGCTGGCCTGGAACGTGGTCCGCCACCTAAGCTGTGATTACCTTCCCATCCAGTGGTGGCGAACCTTTGGCACTCCAGATGTTTTGGGCCGCAACTCCCACAGTCCTTTGTCATTGACAACCTAGGCTCAGAATTCTGGGAGTGGTGGTCCAAAACATCTGGAGTGCTGAAGGTTCGCCACCACTGTTGAAGGTCTTCTGAGTTTTCTAGCGTCTCCCAGCCTACCGCCCTGTAGCTGAGAGGGTCTGGGCCGCTGGATCACTCAGTGGTTTAAGCATCCAGCTATGGAGCCATTGGTCTCTGGAACTCCCTGCCAGAAGAAGCGGTGACAGCTGTCATCCTTGACAGCTTTAAGAAAGGATTGGACAAGTTCATGGAGAACCAGGGTATCCATGGCTATCATTGTGGATGCCTACGGACAACCTCCGGGATGGAGAGAGGCGGGATATCTCTCAATGCCACTTCCAGGGAATCATAATCAGGTGAAGACATCTGCTTGGGACTACCCTGAAGCAAATGGTGAGCTGCTGTGTGAGACAGAATTCTGGACTGGATGGGCTGTGGCCTGTTCCAGCAAGGCCGTTCTTATGTTGGGGGGTTTGATTTCCCCACTGGGCCTCCTTGACAGGGGCTCCCTCCCAGATTTTTGGTTCTAAAATGATTATTCATAAACCCCATGCTGCCTATAAAAGTGCAGCTCAGAACAAGAAAGCTACCGGGACAGCTGCTGAAATCCCACCAGAGGTGTGTGTGAATGGGGGTTTCCCTCATTAAAGGAAGCAATGAGACGGAAGTCCCCACAGCCCTGCATTTACCAAGTCTTAGTCATTCCACTGGCAAGGTGCAAAGGGAAAAGCCCTCTCGGGGGTTGTTGGACTACAATTCCAATCTGCCATAGCGAGTTCCATTGCCGGGGAGGAGTCGTGGGGCTTGTAGTCCGAGGGCCCTCTAGGATCGGAGTTGCACACAAAAGGGCCCTGATAATTTAGGCCAGTGGTTCTCCACCTGTGGGTCTCCAGATGTTCCTGGAGTGCAACTCCCAGAAATCCTGGCCAGCTCAGCTGCTGATGAAGACTTCTGGGAGTTGCAGTCCAGGAACATCTGGGGACCCCCACAGGTTGAGTACCACTGGTTTAGGCTTTCAAGAATATTCATCTCATGCCCGTGGCAATGATAGCAGAGTTTTGTGCGCCCCAATGCAGAAAGATCAGATGCAGGCAGTGAAATGGCCTCCTTCTCCTCAGAGTATACCCTGCCTCTCCGGACGCCCTGGGATTTATGACTATGCCCTGATTCGTCTCTGATTGCAGGGCCTGAGGTTGTGGGTTTGATTCCCCCATTCAGGACTCCTTGACGGGCTAAACTTGCCAATCCATCCGGTTCCCTTCCAACTCTGCCATTGAGAGATTATTACTATATCATGAATTTCTTCAAATCTCTTTTCTTTTTCTCCCTAAAATACCCCCTAAACCAGCATCACCACCCTGGGAAGTGTAATGGCTCAGCAGCAGGCTTTCCCCCGGTACTTGGGGCAAATTGGAGCAGTCTAGAAATGCAAAAATAAATAAATAAATACTATTTCTGCAGTTAGCTGCCTAGATGCCCCTAAAAGCACATCTGATCTCACCTGATTTCGGAAGCTAAGCAGGGTCGGCCGTGGTTAGTCCTTGGATGGGAGACCACCAGGGAAGACCAGGTGCTGTAGGTGCCTGGAGTAGGGAACTGGCAAACCACTCCGGTATTCCTGCCAAGAAAAACTCCATGGGCATGGGGTCACGAAGAGTCCGTCATGACTCTAAGGACGCAACACACACTCACACACATTTCTGCAGTTGTCCATCCATTCACCATTAGGTGGTGCCGTTCTCTGCAAAATGCGGTGGGCTGGGTTAGCGTGTTAAGAGCCCCGTTTGAAACAAGAGCCATTATATTGCAAGGGTTCAACCCCCGGGTGGGGGTGGGGGAAGAGTGAATAGCCCGGTGGGACCCAAAAAGGCCAGTATATTTTAGTTTTAAAACATTACAGTTCTTTTTCAAAAAAATGAAAAGAAAAGACCGTTCTTTCTCCTCTCCCATCGATTCTAAATTTCCAAATATTTTACATCATCTCCTTGGTTTTCTTCACCCGCTTTTCAAAGCCACCCCCAGGGGTGCCCAGCGTCGTTTTGATTTCGTAGCAGGGCGTTTCACCGGCTTATCCGTGGGGTTGTTAAGGAGTAGCCGGGCTACGGATCTGCCCCAAACCTTCCCAGCCTTCGGCTTCCGGAGGGCAGCTGAAAAATTAGAACTGCTAACACCACTAACCCTCCAATTCATTTTGGGGGTCAGTTAAAAAGCTGCCCACACCACCCCAACTATTAATTTTCCACCTCTGTTTTTCCAAAGTCTTAAGAGAAGGGCCACTTTACCTCTGTTTAAAGCCATTTTAGGGTCTTTGGCACTGGAAGAAAGGCGGACTAAGAATGGAATACATGAATATCTAACTTGAGGATTATTTTGTCTTCCTGGCTGAGGTCAACCAGCCTTCAAGGGAAGGGTGATGGTTTGGGATTTAAAATACAGTAGGACCCCCATATCCACTGATTCATTATCTACTAATTCAGTTATCCATGGTTGGCAGAGGAAAAGATTAAATAATTCAGCAGCCACAAAGCAAGCTATTGTCACAAACAGCAGCCATAAAGCATGCTACTGTCTCAAAACAGCAGTCATAAAGCAAGCTATTGTCAGGAAATGGCAGTTTGGGGGTGGGGGGGGGGCAGACGTTCTCTCTTATCCACGGTTTTCAGTATCCACGGGAAGGCCTGGAACCAATCCCCAGTGGATACTGGGGTCCTACTGTAATCCCCTTCACTTTTATGGGGAGATGGGGGGACGGGACAGTTCAATCATCTTCAGGGAGGCCTGGGAGAATTTGCTCTCCACTGCTGTTCCCAGTTGGCATTACTGGTCCAGACGGAATAAGGAGTGACCTTTTGGCGTCTCCCCAAAAGCTGGCGTGTTTTTAACCTTCATCTTCAGCACCTTCCAGCCCCAGCGACTGATGCAGACTGAGAATCGATGGTCCCTTCGCTGCAACCACTGTCCTGATTTGGCACCGGCCGTGTGGCCACGTTGACGGCAACGAGGGCTGACAGCTCGGCTAATGACCAAGGAAGGAAAGAGGCCCCTGTTGGGCTCAGCCTTGTCAATAACCAGAACCACTGGGCGGCCGTGATGGGCCCCGGAGCGGAGAAACGCCAAGGTCACCCCCAGAGAGGGGAGCGGAGTAGATAATGGGGCTGCCGGCACCAACAGGGGTGCAGTGGACCATTGAACGAAGGCTGTTTGAGAGAAGGACATTCTGGACCTGATGGGAAAGACCTATCTGTGCTGATATTTTTGACAAAAATCCCAAAATCACAAAGGGGAGAACTCTTGACATTTTGAAGGTTTCAAGGCTAGATTTTTTTTAAGGAATCCCAAGATTTTCAAATTTTGTTGTTGTTGTTGTTGTTGTTGTTGTTGTTGTTGTTGTTGTTGTT
>JAHTLZ010000043.1:30168-42251 GCA_023846285.1 Phrynocephalus versicolor
GATAGATAGATAGATAGATAGATAGATAGATAGATAGATAGATAGATAGATAGATAGATAGATAGATAGATAGATAGATAGATAGGAGTGATACAACCAACCCAACTTCCAGAGAGGTGCATCATGAAAACCGCAGCCCCGGAGGGCTAGAAGAGCCACCGGGGAGACCCCCTTCCCCACCGGTTCCCCTTCCCTCGCGCCAAGGGATGTGATGGGCTGGCAGCTGCCAAGCTCAGGAAATGGCCAGGGTTCTGAAAATAACCTTATCGTCTCCAGCAAATGTTGCGGTTGAGGCGAGGCATGGCCTCCACCTCGCCCAACGAGCAGATCTTTGCGCAACCGCCTTGCTGAGAGCCAGCCGGAGAATCGGCCTGATCCACCTCTCTTCCCCAGCAATACAACGGCTTAAAGGACAGAACAGGGACACACTCTTCCGTCGTGCTTAATTTGCTCACAATCACAGGGAGAACTGCTGTTAGTCAAGGCCTGGTCACCTTGGGCAAAGCCAGGATCGCCCCTGGGCAACCGTCTCTTGTTTGCAAATGGCAAAAGTGCTAGTTATTGCCATTGAGTTGTTCAGTACACCCTAGATTAACACGGATAGGTGGCTGTCAAACCAAAAAGGGCTCCTGGTTTATAAGATTAAAGGGTTCCTTTAGCATCTTGAAGACAAAAACCTCATTTTTATTTGTAAACAAAGAGCCGTCGCTCAAGATGTTAGAATCATAGAATCATAGAGTTGGAAGAGACCTCAAGGGCCATCTAGTCCAACCCCCTGCCATGCAGGAACCCCCTCACAAGTGATGGCCATCCAGCCGCTGCTTAAAAACCTCCAAAGAAGGAGACTCCACCACCCTCCGTGGCAGTATATTCCATTGCCGAACAGCTCTAACTGTCATGAAATTCTTCCCAATGCTTAAATTGAATCTCTTTTCCTGTAGTATGAAACCATTTCCTCGTGTCCTAATCTCTGAAAGCCATGGAAAACAAACCAGTCCCTTCTTCAATGTGACATCCTCTCAAATATTTAAACATAGTTTGTATCCCCTCTCAGTCTTCTTTTTGTAAGTTGAGCGCTTCCTTTTTAGGTACTAGAGCTGAGTGCCAGTTCTTGATATTTGCAGTTAAAAATACCACACAGTTTATTAAATTAAGTGAGACTTCTCCTTAAAAAGTGAATTATCTCCCGCACGCCATAATGGACGAGGCAAGGGGACCTTCAGGCCAAGTCTCTTGCGTGCGTCCAAGTTTAGAAAAGAGCGGAATCTAAACCATTGCCCAAGGAGTATGGGTCCATAGCTTGAGAGATACTGTAAGTGGAAATCCAACCAGTCCTGCCACCCGAGGGCCTGAAGAGGAACTGAGATGGTATGCCACACTAGGCTGCCACCCTATATTGTTAGTAGCAGCGTCTAGGAAAGCAGTGGGGTAAGGTTTCTCCCTCGACTCGGACAGCCCCATCGGTCAAGCGCCTTCAGGCTGTCAGCATGTCTCGTCCAGCTGCCACCTGGCATTTGGAGGGGATTATCTGTACGCACGAATTGCCCGAAAATATTTGGCAGCTATACGAGCCTCCACGGCATCCGTCGGTTCTCCTTTTAGGCGCTGCTTGGTCCCGGCAGGAGCATCGCCACTTCCCAGGGTGGAAAACCTGAGGAAATTGCTTCAGTAGATGAAGGGAAAGCAATCTTTCAGGTCACGAGTTGGATTCTGGGCATTGGAGTCCAAAAAGCTTTGATAGACTAGGATCAGGCATGTCCAAACTTCAGCCCTCCTGATGTTCTGGTCCACAACTCCCGGAATTCTGAGCCTAGAATGCCAATGGCAAAGGACTGTGGGAGTTGTGGTCCAAAACACCTGGAAGGCTGAAGTTTGGACATGCCTGGCCTAGGTCCAGGACAATGCTGGGGCACAGCTGGAGGCTGGGAAGTGACTTTCCCAGTGTAT
This sequence comes from Phrynocephalus versicolor, assembly GCA_023846285.1. Lineage (NCBI taxonomy): Eukaryota > Metazoa > Chordata > Lepidosauria > Squamata > Agamidae > Phrynocephalus > Phrynocephalus versicolor. The sequence continues at coordinate 32,116 of JAHTLZ010000043.1, forward strand.
AAGACTATATTTTTGGTCTAAAATTGTTAAGACTATAAATGGAGGGTCGTCTTATACATGGAAATTCCAGGCAAAAATCGAAGAAAAATAAAACAAAAGACAAAAACACGTGGCACCTTAAAGACTAACGTTCATATTTTAATGGAACCTTTTGTGGATACATCCACTTCTTCAGACATATAGCAGCAGAATGAGGTGTGCAATAGAATATGTAACGGAATACGGCATACGTTTCATAGCAAATAGTCATTGGCTTTGAATATAGAAGAGCCATAAAACTACACCAGCCATATCACTGCTCACATATGTACCTATACCCAACAGCCCATTCAATGTAACACTTATATACTACCATTTTTTCCTTTTCCTTTTTATTTTCTCTATTACTAACAAACCCGGCTTCCATCACAAGACCCTAGGGCAGGCAAAAACTGCCTGTAATAACCCCCTTTCCTCTCATCATCTCTTAAACAATCCCACCCCATCAACCTCAAATGAACCCCCCTCTAGCTCCCCCGCCCCACATTCACCCTCGCCCAGATCTGGTGTCTGTTTTCTGTCTCTTTAGGAATTTTTACAACAGAGCTTGCATGCAAATGTATACATACAACAGCCAATGAATATTTTGTATGAAATGTATATCCCATTGCATATTCTATTGGACACCTCATTCTCCTCCTATTATGTCTGAAGAAGTGGACGTGTCCACGAAACGTTACATTAAAATATGAAAGCTAGTCTTTAAGGCGCCACAAGCTATCTGTCTTTTATTTTCTTTTGTTTTTCTTTGATTTTTGCTTGGAATTCTTGCATAGACTAGCATGGCTACCTTCTCCAAAACTTATACAGGGAAGTCAGCTGAGGAGAGGACCACGAAATTGTGCAGCTGTAATTTTGGGTTGGAAAAGTGTGTGTGTGTGTGTGTGGGGGGTAATCTTATACATGGGAACGTCATATACATTGATAAAGATGAGTACAGTGGTACCTTGTATAAAGGAATTAATTCATTCCAAATGAAATTACGCTAAGCAAATTTTCCTTTATACAAATTTCCCATAGGAATGCATTGAAAACAGAGTAATCCCTGATCGCGACCGTTTTTATGTTGTATGGATTCGCTCCATAGACAATTCTGTTAAGCTAATTTCCCCCATCTCTGGAATTTTTTATGTTGTTCCGGTTTGTTATACGAACCGTTTGTTATACATGGGTCCACTGTATATCCCACCCGTCTGGCTGAACGGGCCACTCTGGGAGGCTATGTATTATATTCACAAATGACTTGATATTGTATAATACAATGTTTCAAATGGTTCCTATTACAGTTACCTTTGTCTTTAAAAAGTAACTCTTTTTTATTGTTTGAAAGCAATTAGAATAGCTACTTTTAGAAGTGCTACAGTAATTTACCATCTCTGCCATGCCTCGGCCAACCTGCAGAAGGCACCAGAGAACATAGCCTTGCCATTGCAAATTCAAATACTGTACTGTATTAACAAACTTTAAACTTCCATTCCTCTTAAAAGGGTGGGACTGAGTTTCCTAGTGAGATCCAGGTCGGAGATCCTTTTGGGTAGCAACGGCCGGCTGGCAGCCAAGGAAAAAGGAAAGAGATGAAACCTTAGCCGAAGTTTTTCTTAAGCCGTCAAATTGCCCCTTAAACACCTCTTCGCCTGCGTTTCCAGGAGGGCGAGAGACATCTAGAAACCGTTTTCCTTTGCCAAGAAATGTCTTGCCAGCCAGCCGGCTGGCGCTAATTGAAAAACCAAGCAAAGGAAAGCTTTGTGGACTCCGGGAAGACATGCAATAAGAAGTGACAGATGCCGAAGTGTTTGTGGGAGAAAAGCCACTCGTTCTCTTTCTTACAAGCGGGTCCAGATAGTTACTCCTTAGCTTCCCGGCTCCATAACCAATCACTTAATTTAAAGAGGACTAAATTGGAAATGGTTTTAATGGAGCGCGGTAGGTTTCGGCAAAGACTGACCCCCAAAGCAGAACACCAGCAGACTTGCTCTGTCAACAAAATTATTTATATTTCTATTATAATGTAGCAATAAACCCTGTTTCTATCAGTGGTGCATCCACACTGCTAAACAATCCTTAATACATAAAATCCTCTGCTAGAAGTAAACTAACTCTGCTTAAGTTGGGGGGGGGGAATCTTCCTGATTAACAGATACATGCAAAATTACATTACAGCAGCCCATCTTTAAAACAAATGTCTGAGTACACACACACACACACACACACTTGTTTTAAAGATTGGCTGCTATACCTATTGCACTTCTACACACAGCTATTAATATACTGTATATATAAAGTGGAGTTAGATGGTACTTCTAGTAAACATGCGTGGGTTTTTATGCCCTCATGACATGCTTGCTGGAGAATGATGACGCCCAAAAAGCACCGCAGGATTTCCCATGGATGGGGACTTAAGTTGTGTTTCCCCCCCATTGAGTCGTACTTGATTTGTGAACCCAGCCAGCCTACCTTTTTTTTCTGGAAGGGAAAAATGTTTTTTTTAAGTAAGTACTTGGGACTTGGTATCTTAACAAGCCCTCCGCTCTTTCCCGCCCACCCTTGCAAGTTGGGAAATCAGAGCCCGAAGACCCAAGAGAGCCACTAAGGTACATATATGGGCATGAGAACTTGAATTAACCTTAGCAAAATTTGCTCAAGGAAGGAGCAGGGAAACATTCCATTCCAGTGAAATCTTTTTGCAAACACTCACACTAACCAGATCCCTGGGTGGCTGGCTGCTTGCCCTACGGTGGTGCTTTTTAGATGTACAGTATATCCTAGCATTTTTTTCGGTGTTAAGACGCTGCTTGGAAATTTAGCTAGAAAACTTAGTTTGAATTATATGAGCAGCATTTTGTATTTGATTCAGTCATCCTGGGCAGAAACTGTGGGGTGGAGCAGTTTTAATCAAACTCAAACTGCCCCCCCCCACCTCGTCTTTCCGGAGCAGAGAGGAAAGAGGCTGGTTTAATTCCCCAGCCACGGTTTGCAAGAACAAAGGAAGTGTTACAGATGAAAATGTTTCCATTACAGCTCCAGAATTAGCTCAAAAAAAAAATTTTTTTTTGACAGGGGTGCTCTTAGCTCCTAGAAGACAAGAGCTACCATGGCCATAGGCACCCAGTGGTCGTGGTGGTTTGATGATCTGGGAGTCAGAGGAGTTTCCCCAAATGTAACTTCCTTCCACCTTGGCCAAAATCACACAGGCAGGAGATGGGTTGGGCTCCCGTTTCCTGCTCCGAGTTCGAGACACCGAGGCATCAGATCCGTGAATCGGTCATCAGAACCTGCAGTAATCATGAACTTAATTGCATAGGTGTAGATGCAGCCTTGATGCACCAAGGAATTTTTGCAACCTTGCATGCAGTGGCCAGTGATTCTCTGATACCTTGATTACTTGTCCTTGGGTGCTAAAGCACCTTATTTATTTATTTATTTATTTATTTATTTATTTATTTGCATGCACGCGGGTTCGCCTTGCAAGCCAGCTCCACTGATTCCAGGGGGCAGCTGCTACTTCCGCCACTCCGAGCTTGGAGAAGTTACTTTTCTTTTTTTGGAGAGCGTGGTAACTTCTCCAAACTCTGGAGTCCTCCTCCTCCTCCTCCTCCTCTTCCTTCCCTAGCAAGGCTGCGAGGTGTGTATTTTGGGGAGAAAGCAGGCTAAAAGGCCCAAAAAAGCTTCTCTTCCCCCAACAACAACAACTCCTCATCAGCCTTGGGAGGGAAGAGGCAAGTCCCCGGGCTTGGCGAGGGAAAGGCCGGGCCTACTCCCGTTGCCACGGCAACCCCGCGCGGCAGTGGTAGTAGTAGTAAACGGGGCGTCAACACCCCCCCCAGCTCTTCATCCGGGCACTTTTCCAGGGTGGGGCGCGTGACGTCAGAGGGGAATAAGGGGGCGGGGCGTCCGGCTTTTTTCAGGGCGTGGCGCGAGGGCTGTCGGGAGAAGCAGCAGCAGCAGCGGAGGAGGACCAGGAGGCAGAGGCGCGGACGGAGTAGAGGACAGGCAGGCTCTTGGGGCGGCGGCGGCCATGGCCGGGGCGACCACCATCGAGGCGGTGAAGCGCAAGATCCAGGTGCTCCAGCAGCACGCCGACGAGGCCGACGAGCGGGCCGAGAAGCTCCAGCGGGAGGCCGAGGCCGAGCGCCGCGCCCGAGAGCAGGTGAGGGAGAGGAGGGGGGAGGAGGAGGCGGGCGAGGCCCTCCCAGAAGCCCCCTCCCTGCGCCTACGCTGGCCCCTTTCCCAGAATCCTCAGTGGGGCCTGGAACCCCCTGCGCGGGTGGCAGCGCTCCCAGAATCCCCTGTGCGTTTTCCCAGAATCCCCTGCATCTTTGGCCTCTTTCCCAGAATCCTCAGTAGTGCCTAGACTCCCCTGCGATGCTAGCAGCCCTCCCAGAATCCCCTGCGCCGCTGACCTCTTTCCCGAAAATTCTCAGTGGTGCCTGGAATCCCCTGCGCGGGTGGCAGCCCTCCCAGAATCCCCTGTGCATTTTCCCAGAATCCCCTGAATCTTTGGGCTCTTTCCCAGAATCCTCAGTGGTGCCTGGAATCCCCTGCACAGGTGGCAGCACTCCCAGAATCCCCTGCTGATGCTGGCGGCCCTCCCAGAATCCCCTGCATTATTGGCCTCTTTCCCAGAATCGTCAGTGGTGCAGTGCTCTCCCAAAATCCCCTGCGTGGGTGGCAGCGCTCCCAGAATCCTCTGCCATGGGTAACTGCTCTTCCAGAATGGCTTGCTGTGGGTAGCTGTTCTCCCAGGATCCCTTTCATTGTTGGCTACTCTCCCAGAATCCTCTGTGGGTGGCCACTCTCCTAGAATTCCCTAGGTGGGACTTGAGGAGAACCGGGGGGGGGGTTCTGGGGGAGTCCCCGAGGCACTATGGTTTTCTGCAGAGGGGGCCATTCCCCCAGCATCCTCTGTGCCAGTGGTCACTTTTCCAGAATCCCCAGTGGTTGCTGCTGTCTCAGGATCCCCTGGGTGGGACTCTAGGAAGGCATGCCAAGATTCCCAGGAAATTCTAGGAGAGCAGCCCAGGCGGAACGGCTTCCTACCCGAGAGATGCAGAATCTACCCAGAACCCCCAGTGTGGAGGCTCACTTTCCCAGAATTCCCCATGTGGGTGGACTCTGGCTTCCCGAAAGGACCCTGGTGTGGTTTGCTCGTTGTCTTGAACTGAAAAGGGGCACATCCAGAAATCCTTTGGTGTGTCTCCCAAATGGGGGGGGGTCAAGAAGAGAGGAGATGTGGCTACCCAGAATCCTCTGTGGTCAGGCCACTATCCCAGAACCCCCTGCAGATCTACAGTAGCTGTTGCAACTTGTTTAGAGTCATGGTGGTGGTGGGAAAACAGGAGGTGGCAACCCAAAGTGGACCTCCAAAGCTGTGAGATGTGGCCGGAGTGGGTTTTGAGAGGGCAAAAAATATAGTCCGCCTTCTCAGAAGCTCTGCTGTTGGTCAAAAGGATCTAAAAAGCTTCCCAGGCGAGCTTCTTTCTGTCTCTTTAAACCAGGCCAGGAGGTGCATGTGGGGTCCACCCTGAACTACACCTATTTTGGAGATAATGGAGCATGGGGGGTGCTGTTCCGTGCCTGTGCCGAACTCCGAAGCCACTCTCAATTGGCTGACACCATCAAAGTAGGGTGCTGTGCTCCCCCTCAAAACCCTGCCAGGTCACAAAGAAAGGCCCTGTTCACCCCATTGTGCTGCTGTCAATCAACCCCCCCCCCCCCAGAGTGACAGATCTTTGGCACCCCAGATGTTTGGGGCTGCAACTCACAGTCTCCTTGACGCTCCAGCCCGGGGATTCTGGGAGATAGAGTTGAGAACATCTGGAGCGCCAAAGGTTTGCCACCCCCTTGTGCCCGGAGCAAAGCAGGGGGTCAGATGTAAGCAGCTGCTTCTGAAGAAGGAAATTTCATTCTTCATGTCCTCTTTTAGGAAGAAATATTAGGGTGACCGTGAAGGTCACTGAAGTGAAGGTGCTAAGCAGAAATTGGCTATTTTAGCACTTCGTGATCAGAAAACGAGAGCTTAGGTCTTCCTCAAGTAATACAAATTACACTCTCTAGTCAGGTCTTAATAAATTTCCTTTTTTAGATAGCTGCTCTTAGTCTCCCTGCCCGCAAAGTCACATGGGCAGAGGATTTCTGGGAGATGTAGTAAAAAAAAACCACCTATGAATTATTTCAGACTCCATCTTTTCCCCGGCCCCTGGATCCTTAAAATATCCCTGAGCAGATCCCTTGGGAAAGATAAACTCGGATCTTTTTGCTTTGCTTTTGTTCCTGGCGGCTGGCGTCGAGGGGTATACTGCACCTCAGGCTGGAGGATCTTCTGATTAGCGGCCCGCCTGCCCGAGGTTCCAGGTGGGTGCTGTGGGTCCACGGGTTGTGTCCTGCAACTGCTTTGTGCTTGACAGACTTGGATAGGTTTAAATGCTGCCCCCAGCGTGATTGGTAGGAAAATCTTGGCCCTGGAAGAGACTGCCTGGATCCAGTTTCTCTCTCTAGCTTTATCTCTCGTTCCTCCAGTTCAAGTTTGAAAAGACCCCAAAGCCACGTGTGGTGGTCTCAGAACCCCCCCCCCTCTCTCTCCTTGGTCCCTGCCTCTCTGAGCCGTGTGGCCTCCAGATCTGAGCTCCTTTCCCCCTGCTACTAATGTTCCTCTCTCCACGCCTCCAGTCCTCCGCGCTTATTGGCAAGACGTTGCATGGCGCGTCGGTGGTTTTTTTGTTGTACGCGGTGCGTGAAAGGAAGGTTCTGTAAAGACGTGCGGGGGGTGGTGGTGGTGATTGCTTGTGAGCTCAACACCTTCGGATCAATGGAAGAGCACCGCATGGGAGAGGAATGCGCAGGTTTGCAGGCTGTTGAAACTCAACCTGGGCGGATCAGAGTGAAATTTCGGGAAGAGCAGCGCGCTGTAGTTGAAGTTGGTGTTTTGGCCGTTGGGGTTGGGAGAGCAGGTTTGCTACCCAAATTACCCCCCCCCCTTGATCCTAGGTATCTCTGTTTAGATGAGGAACCAGTCTTTCTGGTGTTTTGTTTTATTTATTCTGCTTTGGAGAACGACTGGCTGGCAGTGTCAGGTTCCGTGTAAGGGAGTGACAATGCAAACTGCCTGTTTATCGCTGATCCCCCCCTCTTTATCATGGGTGTCTTCTGGGCAGGGGGGGTTCCCCATATCAACTGCATTTTGGGGGAAATCAGAAAAGGCTGGCTCTCATGAAGGGATCCTGGCCAGTTCAGGGAACCACGGGGTGTGGCTGCTTTGGGAATAAGAGCCACGAGGCCTTAGAGTCGTGTCGGAGAGCATCATGGCTTATTCCTTTGTGTCTTTCCCAGGGAGAGAGAGAGAGAGAGCCTCGTGGCCTGAGATCTTTTTCTTGGGGGGAGGGGGAAAAGGCGTTCCCCCCCCCGGACGGTCGTAACTCTTCCTGCGGGGGCCCCGGCCAGGAAATGAAGCAGCAGTTTGAGCTGAAGGCGGGCAGTGCAGGGTGGAGGCACCGAGTCAGCGTTTCCGCCTCGCTGTGGAAGAGGCTGGTTTAATCCAGCAGCCTCCTTAAGACCAATTTTCTGGCTTCGATTCGGGCAAGCCGTCCGGCCTGCGGTAGCCAGCGCAGGCTTGGCCTCACTTTGTGTGTTATTTTGGGAAGGATTCCCCCCCCCCCGCTGCCGCCGCCCAGCTCTTGTTGGGAGGAACAGAGGTCTGAATCCGCTGTTTTTTCCCTGGCCCCTTGAAGAGGGGTGCTGCGACCCCAAAGAGAAGAAGGGAGCTGTTCCAGTTCGTTTCTGGCTTTGGATCTGGGTGGATTCGATGTAAATCTTGGTTTTTTACCCCCCACCCCCTTTGGGGCCATTTAAATTCATTAATTTATCGTACTTTTTATACCGCCCATCTGGCAGCAAGGCCACTCTGGGCGGTTTTCACAGTATGAATTAGATTTAAATATAGATTTAGATATTTAATAACTGTTATGTTTAACTCATGATTTAGAGCAGTGCTTCTCAACCTGTGGGTCTCCAGATGTTCCTGGACTGCAACTCCCAGAAGTCTTCATCACTAGCTGAGCTGACCAGGATTTCTGGGAGTTGCAGTCCAGGAACATCTGGGGACCCACAGATTGAGAACCACTGATTTAGAGCATTATTATTTATTCAGTTTCTATCCTACCCATCTGGTAGCATGGCCATTCTCACTGACTTTTAAATCCACCCTGTTTTGGACACAGCTGACAAACTTCTGCCATTGGGTTTCCCAGGAATAGGGTGAAACCGGCTGTGGACCCCATGGGTCTCTGTTGACTTCTTGGCAATAACCCCAAAACTCAAGGCCCCATTTTGCATTCCTAAGCACATCCGATCTTGCTTGATTTCGGAAGCTAAGCAGGGTCGGCCCTGGTTAGTCCTTGGATGGGCGACCACCAGGGAAGACCAGGGGCTGTAGGCGCCTGGAGTAGGAACCGGCAAGCCACTCCAGTACTCCTGCCAAGAAAACTCCATGGATATGGAGTCACTTAGAGTCGGTCACGACTGTAACAACACAACACACACAGAACAGGCATGTGCAAACTTTGGCCCTCCAGATGTTTTGGACCACCACTCCCACAGTCCGTTGTCATTGACAGTCTAAGCTTAGAATTCTGGGAGTTGTGGTCCAAAACATCTGGAGGGCCGAAGTTTGGACATGCCTGATGTAGATGTCAAGGGCGCTCTGGAGAACCTATTGCCTAGCCTTCCTTCTTGCATTCCCTGGTGTCAACCTGTCCCGTTAACAGCAAGCTCCGGGTGGCTTCATTAGACCCGGAGCCCCAGTTTGGGTTTTATCCAGAGATGTCCCTGTGCTTAGCCAACATGGCAAACAATGATTAGACCAAGGTGCTACCAGGGACGTAGCAGGAAACTCGTTCTTTTTGTTCTGTTGGTTTGACTGGCCCTGCTCCTGGCTTATCTTCAAACAGGGCGACAATGTTGTCATCTCCTTAAACTGCGACCTAGGCGTGGGTCGGAATCCCTCCTTCTCGCTCTGCTGCCTGACCTTCATGGCTCTCCTACCTTTCCTCTTTATCACAAGCGGTCTTTTCGCTTCGTTCCAGCAGCCTCAGAGTGGGTTTGCCTGCATGCAAACCTTGGTATTAATTAACTCGACCTGAAGGCTGTTTTCTGACAGCCTGAGGTTGAACTTAAGACCTTTACTGGCTTTTGGCTTTAAAATCTCGATAGCCAAGAATTTGACATTTGATCCCTTTTTTTTCCAAGAGGGCTATCCAGGATAGATCAATATCGGTTATTATTATTTTTGAATCAAATGTATTAAAATCATAATTTAAATTTTAAAAAAATGATTTTTAAATATTGTCCCCCCCTCCAACCGCACCAGCTTGATTTAAATCACAAATTGGATTGCAATAATCGGTTTTTTGGACAATTTGGATTTTAAAAACCCAATCATTTTCTAAAAATTTAAATTTGATTTAAATCGAATCTACCCCGAATGTGTCTCTTGGGATAAGGGCAGGGCAGAAATTCATTTGTGGGGCTGTACATTCCAGGTTTCTGAACTGAGACCCTTCCTGATTCATGCCAGGCTAAAACGGTTTCCCTTGCTGGTTAGAGAACAGCACCCAGGGTCCACAACCATCCGGGCAGGTTGCATGGTTGTCACAAGGACTGTGGAAGGAAGCCATCCAACCTTGGGAGCAGGGGTAGATCTGGCCAACAGAACCACACCCGTGCCACGTCTTTTTTGTTCATTGACTTCCTTTCTGGTATTCTGAGCGGGAACCACCAGGATTCCTGGCCGGCTCCTTGAGACTGATGTGTGGCACTTAATTCCAGATTTTTGTCACTTCCCGTAAAAGCGTTTCGACCTCTGAGCTCTTGACATTCTGATGTTTGCCCACAAAGGGCCCTCTGTTCCCGACTTTTGTCCTCTCTCGAAATGTCGCAAGAAGATGATTTCTGGAAAGAGGGTGGCGGTGGTGGAAACACCCACCCACACCGACCCCTCCAAATGGCTCGAAGCCGTATGCCTCACAAAGGGGGTCTGAGCATCTAGGGTGAATAAAAGTGTGTGTGTGTGTGTGTGTGTGTGTGTGTGTGTGTGTGTGTGTGTG
>JAHTLZ010000900.1:0-14318 GCA_023846285.1 Phrynocephalus versicolor
GAGGGGGACCCCTTTTGCGTCTGTCCGCAAAAGGCTCTCTGCAAAAGACTCTCTATGTTCTGTACTTTGCTTCTGCTAAATAAACTCAGCGCTGAGAAATTCTCCTCTCTGTCTGACTTAGTCTCAATTCTTGGGAAATCTCAAACTTGCCTCATCTCTGAATCTTTTTAACTTAGTCTATTTTTAGGCACTGAACCACAATCTTACAATGGTGCATTGACAAACGGGATCCGGCCATCGGACGACTCGCTCCGAGCACCGGTTGGAACCGGTCTTCTGCCCGCTCGCCATTTTTGGGTGTGGCAGGTGCTCCGTTCTTCCAGTCTCTGGACCCCGTCCTTCTCATTTTTTCTATTTTTGAGCACTGTTCCTGCTTGTTTTTTTGTTTCTTTTTCAAGATTTTTTCTTTTTTTCCCCATTTTTTTCCTTTTTCCTTTTCTCCATTTCTCTTTTGAGATTTCCCTTGAGGCTTTGATTCCATTCAATTTTTTTCAATTGTTGATTTTCTTCATCGTTTGAGCGGCTGATCTTTGGTAAGTTTGGCAAACCTCTCTTTTCTATCGCTTGAAGTCGTGGCTGGTCCAACTTCTGCTGAGATGTGAGAAATAGTGAGGAAATGGAATGGGAACGGTCACAAGAGAAAGGTGGCCAGGGCAAATCAGGGGGATTTGCTCCGGGAGGACTGATCACCCTCCCAAGGACCGGGAAAACGGGAGTGGGGAGCGGGGTCTTCGCCAGCTTCGCCGTTGTTCGCTGGATCCTTCAGTGAGAGCCTAGATTAGATGCTGTTCTTTGTTTCTAGCTTTGCCATATTTTCCAAATATTGGCCCTCCTACATGAAGATTTATTGACCCCCTTTGAGGGTCCAAATTTTAAGTTTTGCTAAGCTCCCCGCTATTGTATTCTGCCCTGTCTCATTTTAACTTTTCAGTTCTGAACCCATCTCTATTTTGCCTTCTTTGGGTTCCTTCATTGTCTCTGCCTCCTTTTCACACCATCAGTTGATATGGTGGAGTTTAATGATGCCCTGCTTAACATTCCTTATGGGCTGGATAATTTTTCTGAAATTACTGATATTCCATCTGTAACCTCCAAGATTTGCCTCCAGTTTTATTTTTGCCCTTAGGGGTCACTAAATAAACTGGATGATTGGAAAATTTCTTTTCTCCTTTTTTAATTGTATTTCTTGCCTCTGTGAATGCATTCATATGTGTGTGCGTGTTCCTGTGTGTGTGAGTGTTACATGTTGTTTGTTGTCTGTCAAGTTTAATGTAAGAATTTGTCCATTTTTGTGTTGTTTGTTCTTGGTCTGTTGCCAAGTGTGTAAATTTCCTCTGAGTGCTCCGCGCGGGCACTAGATCACGCACAGAGACACAATACCAGATAGTAAGTATGTGGTAAGTCTCTATGTTCTTAATTGAGATGAAAGGAGTTAAGAGTTAAAGCTTATAGCTGGGTTGTGGTCTGTGGTTGCAATCTCTTTACACAGGAAGACGGCTGGCTGCCCACCAAAACTTTTATAGACGACAGAAAGTTCTGTCAGCCGGTTAGTTATCAAAGGAAAATCTCTGGGTGGTGCGCTGAGAAAGTGACACAGTCTTAATTGCTTTTGATATGAAGGACTGAGTGATGTGGCGGTTGGCTGGCCACCGGCTGCTGTATCGTTCAGAATTTTTAAAATCATGATGTCCTCTGGCCAGTCAAAGTCGACATGACTGACTAGATGAGTTTTATGCAACGGACTGTGGAAGGCTTTTTCGCTGCTGTCACCTGAAGCATTTCCTGTTCAGCGCTGGGGTTTTGGCGCTCTGGAGCAGACTTATGTTCCGGAGTGCTGGAAATTCACTGTTGAGCACTGGGGTTTTAGGATCTGTAACAAATATTATGAGCCTTGACAAGTGTGTTTTGTTCTGATCAATAGCGACGATTTGTATAGGTCCTCGCTGTTGATTGGAGCGGGACAGGCTGTTACATGTCCAAGCACAGTGTGTTTAGACTGAGCTGCAGAAGTTCTTTTTTGAATTGGATTAATATCTTTGTGGTTAGGCTGTTTCCCTTTTTTTTTTAAATATACACTTCTGTGGTTTCTGCCTAGTCTTTAGCTGAAAAACGGAAAGAGCTGCAGACCTTTTGAATTGCAAAAGTGTCAGCGCCTCTGCACAGAGCAACATCCACTGCAATTTTTACTTGGCAGGCTGGAATGGAGAAGAGGCTTAGGGAATCTCATGTCCACTCCTTAAAAGACCCTGAGGAAAAAGGCAGACTTGGAGTCTAGAGTGGCATGCTGGCCATTTTGGGTTAAAAGTTTAAATCTCTAAGAAGGAAAAATGAGTGGTTACTGTTGAGAAGGTGCTGGGGTGAGTGCGAATTGTGTACAGGGTATAGGCAGTTGTAATTTGATGGATAGAAATGGGAAGAGTTTTGAGGGTATTTAGCAAGTGAAGAGGGTTTGTGTAAGTGAACATTGAGTGTGTGAGAGTGGAAAAGTTGAAAAGGCAGTTGCTGGGGGAAATCTGCCGGTCTGTTGGGACTTATTTGAAGTCTTAAGGGTTGCAGGTTTCCCTCCCGCAACCTCTAGATGGCATCTGGGTGGTGTCAGAGACGCGGCCATTTCGTTAACATTTAGTCAGCTAGGGAAGCCATTTTGTCAGCGAGGGAGTCCATTTTAATGCACACCCTTGCTGTCTTCGTGATCTCAGACGGCACCCTCTGCTGGTAGTCCTGTGACTAGGATTTACACGGAAAGGTCTTAATCCAGGGTGTGTAACTATTGAGTTGGGAGCTCTCCGTTTCCAGCTTGGCCCATTGGCAGCAGATCATGCTTTTCTTCTACATCGATGCTCTATCATTTTGCTTGACCATGGTTCACTGTGTGGGATGGATTGTGTTATCTCTTGTCACTCTGATGGCATTCTTGAATTTCCAGCACAGACTAAAACAGGAGATCCACGGGCTGTTGCCAGTGTATCTGCTGAGAAACATGTCTGCTGAAGGATGAGATTTTAGTAATGAAGACAGAAATTCCAATATGCTCTGCAGTAGTTGAATCCTTTAATGATGTAAATTCTTGTTTGCTTTTGAGTTTGGTGGTATTCAATATCCATCGGGACTTGGCTGACATCGCCCTTCCGGGTAAGTCCACCTTAATTTTATATGTGGAGGATGTATTATTGTGTTCTTCGTCTGTGGAGGCATATTTTCAGGACTCTTTTGTCCTACTATGTGCCCTGGCAGACGAAAGGTCACAAAGCTAATAAAGCAAAATTACAACTTTGCCAATCACAGGTGGCTTATTTGGGGACTGCGATTTTTGCTGGGTGTCAATCATTATTGCCTTCACAAGTTGAGGCCATTTTGAAATGCCCCCGACCATCCATTCAAAAGCAATTGTTTGCCTTTCATGGAATGACTAATTTTCCTTTTGGCTCAAAAGGGCTCTGAGCTCCACACCAGCTCTGAGGCTATCAGACTATACAAAGCCTTTTACTTTGTATTGTCACAAGCAAGACAATTTTACCCAAGGGGTTTTGACCCAACTTCATGGGACAATGCCACGGCCAGTGGCTTATTTTTCTGCACCGCTTGATCCCGTGGCTGAGGGTTTCCCTCCGTGTTTAAAGGCTGTTGCTGCAGCGGCATTGCTGCTGACGGGTTGGTGTGTTCTGTGGCCGATTACTCATGGTTACACAATCTGTGGCGAGTTGACCACGGTATACACCGACTTATGCCTTCAGTATTGCCCACAATTTCGGCCAGCTGTGAATACAGAGGGGTTTCTTGGCCTCTCATAGTGCCCCTATCACTAAATATGTACAAACACTACTCATCTCCCTCATCAATCCAGTGAGATTTGGTGTGCTGGATGTTTCGTTGGGTTGGTGAGATTGCATTGGGAAACAACTGAATGAATGATGTCCTGGGTAGAGCTATGCAAGTCACACCAGGCTTCGTTGCCACCGTCGTGGGGAAAGCAGGAAGAGAATTGTAAAATCTAGTATGAAGCAACATCTGTTGCTGTTTATAACACAATTAGATTTCAGTTAAATTATTTAAGTTGAATCTGACATTGTGAAGAGGGTGTTTGCCTCAGCTGCCAGAATACACCCTGGTCCTTTTTGGGTCTAGCAAGAAAAGAACTGAGACGAAGACTGCCAGTGATAAGCAGAGCCAATCACGGGTGAGTGGTGATGTCCAGGAGAGCTTCTGGACTTCAGAGGTCCTGCCTGAAACTCCTTAGGTTTGGAATCTTGACATGATTGAAACACATCACATTTCATTATATGTGTAAATAAATTTGTGCCTCTGTCTGTAGGAGCAGGTTTTTCAGAACATTATTGCCATGTTCTGTGCTCCTGGAGATAAAGGACTGCAGGTCACTCGCTTGGGAGTTGTGATCTCTGGAAGCTTTGGGTTTCTTTAATTGGTGCTGTTTTTATCTATTCATTTAGAAACATCTGTCTGCCTTGTGACAGTATGGGGCGAGAGCTTGATGCAATTAAATCCTGGTGGTGTTGGGTCCTTGCTCTGTATTGCCACAGAGAGATCATTTGATCAGGGAAATTTCTGTAATACCTGTGTGTTCCTCAATTACTTCTTTTTCTGCAGTAAAAAAAAATATGTTGCAGATGGCTGGGGAGTTCTTTGCATGTTTTAAATTTATGGCTAAGTTGGTGATGAATACAATATTGCGTGCTGTGCAGACCTCATTTGCGGCTGGTATTGTACCTGTTACCAACTGATTTCATCAGCCAGATGACAGGTGCATCTCTCCTACAAAGTCCATATCTTGTAGAAATATGCAAACCATTTGGCTTGATTGCTATTGTTCTGGTGTGGGGGTCTCTGATAGAGATAATGAACACCTGATAGCAATCAATCTCTGTTTGAGGTTTTCATTCTTTGACCATTTCCCGACAACCGGTGATTGGGTTAATGTCAAATCCTTGAGCAAAAGATCTGTCTCATTCCATGTTGAAACATTTAGAGTTCTGCTGACCACCACTATAGCTGTGAAGGGTGTTGGCCGACATACCATTATACACATCTCATTGCAAACAGGTTCGGGCTCTTACATCTGAACCAGATCCCATGGTGGTGCCAGTGGTTGTACACAGTCCAGCTGAAGAATCTACCACAGCTGACCCTGATGACGAACCCAGTGAGTGCATTCCTCAGAACTCCGGTGACTGCGACTCCCCAAGTGTCCCACCGACTCCTCAAAGCCAACTTCAGCAGGAGTCCGTTAAATTTGTCCCTGAGGTGTCTCCATTAGCCCAACAATGATGCAATCTTCGCCCTCGAAACTAGGAGAAGCTGGTTAGGCGTCCCTAACTGTTTTCTTCGTGGGTTCCAGCTTGCGGAGACAGCGTCGTCGTCCCGCCTCCAGCGTTCTTCCAAAGAGTGGTGTTGCTTCACTCCAACTCCTCTTCATTTGGGAGTGGAAATCTTGTGGGCTTTGAAAAGTGGGTCTGTGTTTCAGGTCCATCAACCATCAAGGTGGACTGAAAATGCCTCTCGAAACCAACCGGCTCCTGGGGGAGACTGACAGAACCGGGTTCCTGATGAATGCCTTTGATGTTCTGGGCCGACATTCCCAGCCGTTTCCAGCAGAACTTTGTTTCACCTACAGCAGCAATTGCCAGTTCTTCAGTTCCTGTCACCGGTAGTCATTGAGAATTGATGCAGGTTGTACATGTCCTTAACAATCTATTTGTGCAATTTTTAATTTTACTGTTTAACTCATTGTGTGTCTCTGGTTTAATCTGTTCAACATTCTGTTAGTTGCTGGGGACAACTCATGTTCCATCTCTCTAGTTGAAATCAGTTGTTGAGGGTCTGTATTGTTTTAATCAGCTTAAATGCAGATTTCACTCATTTACTGCAGACAATAGTTCATATAACTATACAATTGTGTTGAAAATTTCTATCATCAGGCACACTGACTGGTCATGGGCTCCACCACAACTTTAAGGGAATAATGGATGTGTGAAAGCAACTAAAACTAGATCAAATGTTCAGAGACCAAATGTTCAGATAGGCCAACTACTTTCATGTTACACTCCATGAGCCTAATATAGTATCTGGTAGTTATAAATTAACTCAGGAACATTACATAATGTACATTTTTGCACCTAAATTTTACCAGGAATGATCTTTTCATGTTACACTTCATGAGCCTATTATCTGTTTGTCGCATTCCTCTACCTCTGGTTGGGAAAACAGGGGAGAAGGGAATGTAGTGGGGAATAATACCAATTCATGGATGCATAGACTACTGAATGGGATTAGAAAATGACACAATGATGTGACTATGGGGGATGGACACTATTTTATTTGTGGTGATAAAGTTTATTGTGGTAATAAAGCGATAGTTCAGGGAATAAAGTTACAAATTATAAAACACAGTACAGATTACAAAACACAGCGCTCTTCAGACTCATTCAAGAGTCAGTGGATTAATACAGATTGGACAATGTCAGTTGCAAGAACATACTTTGATCAATTATTTTCTTCGTTAGCCACTAGCATAGGAGGATGGATAGTTAAAATCTTGCTTGATTGTTATTGTGTTACTTATTGGAATATTGTGGGTATTCATTAAAATAGTCATTGTAAAGATTTGCAACACACCAACACCTAGACCAACAATAGTGACTCAGCTATGGATGCAAGCTCATGATAGCAGTACGTAAAATTGCCTTCATTTCTTAAACAATTAGTACCAATAAGAGTGCCTATACAGAAATGAGGAAAATGCCACCCAGGACTGTCTAATATGAAAGAGAGTTAGTTATAATAATAAAGCTTAAAGCAACTCATATTGCTAATAGGAAATATGCGACCGTCAAGAAGATCTTAAATCATCTTGGCTGATTAGGCTTAGCTCTCAGGCATATTTAACATTTAACTATTATACTAGGCAATAGGAAAAATGTGGTAGGAAGTGTTTGGCCATTTCAAATGGCCAGAGGGGGGAATCTGTTAGCTGTCAATAAGAAATATAATCAATAGCTATCTTGTAATTGTAAAAAACTAGCTATCTTGTAATTGTGATACAAAGGTACAGAATGAAAGAAAGTGTTTTATGAAGCAAGAGGCTGTGGTTTCCTGTCGATGCTTGGGCACTGCTCTGGCAGGGACTAGAACGGAAATGTGTCGTAACAGCGAGCACCAAGGGCTACTGAGCTAAAAAGAGGAAGTACCAACAGCTTATGAAGCCTTGAATGTCCAGGTGGGGCTCAGCAAAAGATGACCAGCCTGTGGGTGGTGCTGAGGTGTGGCCATGCAGAAAAGGGGTCTGAAACTGTATAAAAACCGCTGGAAATGTGTGTTCGAGGTCTTTTCTCAATTGTGAGGGGGACCCCTTTTGCGTCTGTCCGCAAAAGGCTCTCTGCAAAAGGCTCTCTATGTTCTGTACTTTGCTTCTGCTAAATAAACTCAGCGCTGAGAAATTCTCCTCTCTGTCTGACTTAGTCTCAATTCTTGGGAAATCTCAAACTTGCCTCATCTCTGAATCTTTTTAACTTAGTCTATTTTTAGGCACTGAACCACAATCTTACAGGGACTTAAAAACTTTTTTGATATTTCGAATTACTGGTGATGAAGGTTTCATATGCCAATGCAGCAGAGACAAATTTTAAAAAAGGACACAGTTTCTGAGAGAAACAAATGTATTGTTGCGTGACATTTGTTACTACATGGTGTCTTGTCTCGGAACAGAAGGCAGGAACAAAGAGTGACAAGGAAACCCCTACCCCAGCACCAGGTACAGGATTGTCGCGCTTAGCACCCATGGTCGAGACAAATTTCAGTAGTTGCACGACAGACGTGAAGTAACTTTTTTTTGTATCGCTCCTAAGCCTAACACTAACAGAGACAAAACGGACATGAAGTAACTGCCTAAAGAGTCCAGGGAGAAGAGTAGAAAAATAACAGAGTAAAGAGCTAGAAGGTTTGAGAGAGAAAGGAGCAACCAGGATGAACCTGATCCAGAAGGATGGGACAGTATGAGACCCCGACCCATGGTTGTTACCAGAAACCAGAGACTATGACCCACAATCAACAGTGCCCATCTGGGAGGCATTGCCCTTGTTGCCAGTTTCATCAGGATCAGATGGGCAGCCTGTGTACACAGGACTTGCTATGTTAAAAACTGTTGAATGGACCTTCCTTGATCAGATAGGAGTCTGGAAACCTTTCTTAATGCAGTTACATAAGAGAAGTTAGAAGTTTCAGTGGATGTTGAAAGTTTCCTTGATTTTTCAGAAATGTTGCTGGTTTGACTACTACTGAACCCTCATTATTTGAGTCACAGCCAGATGGTAATATAAGCATTTGCCTCATAACACTCAAGACAAGAGCAATCACACTGACCTACCCTCAAAATCTGTTCTGGGGAACTGGGGAGCGTTTGAGGGCAGACAGGGAGGACAGTGGGGAGTAGCAGACAGTAAAGGCCCATCATGGGAGCCGATTATCACCTGTACAATACTAAATTCTTGCCTTTATTATTATTAGGCAACATTTGGCAATGTTTCACCAGTCCACTTCTTTCCAGTCCGACTAATTAACCCTACTGAACTGTTTTCACCAGGGTGTATTGGGCTAGCTGACTGTATGAACTGAACCATCAAATGCACATTTCCATCAATTCCATGGACTCAGAGAAGAGAGGGAAGGCAGGCATATTTATTATTGACAAAGCCTAATCACTCCATTGTCTAGATCAGTGGCTCTCAACCGGTGGGTTCCCAGATGTTGCTGGACTGCAACTCCCATAAGTGTTCATCACTAGCTGAGCTGGCCAGGATTTCTGGGAGTGCCCAGATGTTTTTGGACTAAAACCTCCAGAAGCTTTCACCACTTGCCATGATGTCCAGGACTGCTGGGAGTTGCAGCCCCGGAACATCTGGGGACCCAAAAGTTTAAAACCACTGGTCCTCCTGAGTCTGAATTCCACTGAGAAAAGAAATGGGGATACCTGAGGGTAGGAGGTCAGCTTACGGGGCATGGAGCAGGCTGTGTCATGGACAGCTGCCTCCTCTAGTACACGGCTCTTGCTTTGCAGCCACAACTGGAAGGAGCTGCTGCTACATGTCTCCCAAGGGCAACCTGGGATGGTCTGATGCAAGATTCCTCACATGTTCAACTGAACGTACTCCAAATCAGGGGACGGTGAGAGCTGTTCAGCGGTGGCGTGGTTTGCTTCACAGGGTGGTGGACTCTCTTTCCTTGGAGCTTTTTTAAAAAGAGGGTAGACATCCAGATAGTCAGTGATGTTACGGATTTCTGGCTTTGGTCAGGGGTTAGAACAGGCATGTCCAAACTTCGGCCCTCCTGATGTTTTGGACCACAACTCCCAGAATGCTAAGCTTAGATTGCCAAAGACAAAGGACTGTGGGAGTTGTGGTCCAAAACATCTGGAGGGCTGAAGTCTGGGCATGCCTGGGTTAAAAGAACCCCTGGGGTCCCATCTAGCTCCACACTTCTATGATTCAACAATCCCTCCCCATAACTGGGGAGGTCGCATCACTTGATTTTCTACAGCAGGAGGACTCTCCGGAAGTTGAGTCATGGCAACTGGGCTGATTTTTCTTGAGAGACTGAAACGTTTCGCTGCTCATCCAAACAGTTTCTAAGCATGTTTGGCCAGCCGTAACTACAGCTTCCAAACGGGCCTTGCCATTAAAATGCAGGACAGTTAGGAATGAGGTTGGCCAGGGGTGGGCTGATAGATGCATCATCACACATTTACCACACATTGCACTTCCCTATGCATTAAAAACAATCACATATTTAATATCAGATAGAACAGTGAAACAATATATTTCGGGCATCTATTCCTGACCATCCCCATCTGTCTCTTAAAAATTATTACAGAGCTCTTTACATTCTGCCCCCAATGGTCCCATATGCCCACCTTTTTGTTCCTTTGCTTTAATCAAATATTTCAATATCAACATTTCCTTCTTCATAAGGACCTTATGACCTGGAGCTTAGAAAAGCTCCTTTTTTAGACTTTTCCAAGCTCTGTACCAGTCATGCAATAAAAATTGATGCAATAGAAATTAATACAATAATTTAAAAAGTTTAATGCAAAAATGTAATGCAAAAGTTTAATGCAATAAAAAATTGAGACAATGGCATTAACTCTCTGAGCCCTGCTTCAAACATGGAAATGAGTCAATATAAACAGAATATAGCAAAGATGTGTTTGTTTGTTTGTTTGTTTTTGTTTGTTTGATTGATTGATTTACTGCCCATCTGACCAATGGCCACTCTGGGCAGTTCACAAGCAATCAAAGAGCATAGAAACAGTCAAAAATACATTACATTAATTAATTTAAATAAATTTTCAAATAAAATAAAACATGGCTTAAAATGGCAGCTATAGAACAAAAGGCTGATTAATAGTCAAGAAGTTCTTAAGTTTGCAAGGTTTTGGGGGGAAAAATCCAGTGGAACAGATGTGTATTTTTAAAAGTTTCTTAAAAGATACCTAGAAGGGGCCCAGGCAAATGGCAACTGGCCCATCATTCTAGAGGTAGCATGCAACCACTGAGAGGGCCCAGTTCCTTGTTCTCTTCTTCTGGGCCATCCTTGTGGTTAGCGCCCTCAGCTGTCCCACCTGAGAGGAGTGAGTCGGACTGGCATTCCCAACCAGGAATAGGCGTTCTGCCATGTAATGTAGAGATGGGCATGAACCGAAAAAATAGTGTTTCGTTTCGTTTCATTTAAGGCTTCATTTTGTTTTGTTTCATTTTTAACGAATTTTTTCAAAAAAATTCATTTCGTTGGTTCGTTAATTTGTTATTCATTTTTACCCGCTTTGCACAATTTAAAGCATTTCCACCCACTGGTGTCCCCCAATGCCCCAGACCAGATGGAAAACATTTTAAATTTTCTTTTTAAAAAATTAAAAGTTGATGATAACTGCACAAACTGGACTGGCAGCATCGTCATCTTCACATCATCCACCACACCATCCTTATCCTCATCATTCTCATCCTCATCCTCATCATCCTTGTGTTGTTGTTTTCAGTGTTTTGTCATGTGTCGTGTGTTGTGTTTGTGTGTGTTGTGTAAGTGAAGTGTTTTCTTGCATGCATATAAAAGGTTAGTGGGAGCATATGCCTCTCCCTGCCACTTTAAGGCTCCAAAAATAATAAAATAAAATAAAATAAAATAAAATAAAATAAAAGCAATCTGGGAAAACACATAAATGCACGTTTTAAGCACCCCTCAACCCCCTGCTAGATATTATTAGGCAGAAAAAAAATTCACTGGATTTTAAAGTATATTTAGGCATTTTTAATACCTTAAATATGCCATTCAATCTGTATCTGCACAGATCACGCACATGCAGCAGCCATTTTGTCCCCGGGGTGGGGGGAAACATACAGCGACCTGGGAAAATACATAAATGCATGTTTTATGTGCCTGAATACATAATACCGCCCCTGCTAGGTATTATATATTCAGGACATTTTAATACCCTAAAATGCCAATATGCACAGATTGTGGCAGCCATGTTGTCCCCTTAAAAAAGAAAAAGAAAAACCATCTCTTTAAAAATACATTTTCAGATGTTTTAAATCACTGGCATCAACCTAATAGCTATAATCAGGCATTTAAAAAATTACAATAGTTTTTGAACTGTTTCTCATCCATTTTTTAGCATTTAAAACATCTCCATGTCTTTGCACGCTGTAATTAACAAAAACGAACATAACAAACCAAACAAATAATGAACCTGGTGATGGAATAGAAATGAAATGAAACAAACCAAATTTTCTTGCTTTGTTTCATTTCATTTCTATTCCATCACCAGGTTCTTTATTTGTTTCATTACATAATGAAACGAATAATGAATAACAAAACAAAAAATCCTTTCGTGCCCATCTCTAATGTAATGAGGTCCCCCAACCACTTAGGGGCTTATATAATAGAACCACCATCATCTTGAAGCTGGTGAGGAATCAGACAGGAAGCCAGAGTAGGCCAGCTGTGGAAGTTATTTATTCCCCTTATCAGCTCAGCTGCCATATTCTGAACCTGTTGAAGCTTCTGGATTAGTCTCAAGCTTGTCAACATCTTTCCTGAAACGTAAGTTAGCCAGTGTGTGTGTGTGTGTGTGCGTGCGTGCGTGCGTGCGCATGCGCCTGTGTATGTCTGTATCTGTGTCTGTACCTGTGTGCCTGTGTGCATCCGTGTGTCCGTGCCTGTTTGTGAATCTGCTGAGGGTAAGGTGGAAAGGGATTGGACTGAAGTGATGGTACTGGATAAACTCTCTCTTTTCACTTAGGCTGCTATCTCACCTGGGTTTTGATCCTGATCTTCTGAAGGTCCGGCTTTTCCTCTTTGTCCCATCACGTGACTGAATAAGTGGGGCAGGAGTTCCCACGTCCAAAGCTGTTTTTTTTTTAAGTGCAGTTCAGCACCCTTGGCCAGCAGGTGGCGATAGCATTAGAAAAAAACAGACCACTTGGCGGGGGGGGGGAATTAATGCTTAGAGCACCCGATTGAACTTCCTGTTACTCCAATGGTGCAGGGAAATTTTTTAAAAAAATAACCCATCAGCCCCAGGAACAGCTGGTCGGTGCTATAAAAAAAGAAAGAAAAAGAAACCCGGATCATCTGCGTGGTCCCACGGTGTCTGCCTCCTTAAAAGCTGGATTTTCAAAGTGAGGCAAAAAATTCTCTACCTCTTAGGTGAGTCACAGAAACCTTGCTTAAAGGGGCATTACCGGGTTTTCTTTTTTCTTTTTTTCAAAAAGCCTGGTGGCCGTGGGGACAGCATTTTTAGACACGGTTTATCTAGTAATTTAAACTGCTTTTAAAGGGATGCGAGACCAAGCCCTTATTAGTTTTGCTTTTTGTCACCCCCCTGCCCCCAAAGTTGCTAATTGTTTATATAGTTTTTTGGCAAACTAGGAAAAGTCTCTGTTTTAAACTCCTATATTCTGGACTGCAGGATTCTGAGCCTATAGTCCAAAAAGTAATTTTGTGGAGCTTTTTCCAAATATATATATATTTGTCGTAAGAAAAAGAACACCTACTGTAGAGTTGGAAAAAAAAAACCCAGTTTGAAAAGTAAGTGTCATGTGATCTTCTAACAGCTCTCTGTATCTCAGCTAATTTGGCCGTAAAGTAAAAGTAACCACTATCATGAAAAAACTCTTCTTTCGTAATTCTTTCTCAGACAGTACATCTTTTTTAAAAAAATGTTTATCTTTGGAAAAGTGACATTGAGAGTTTCCGTTCTCCTTTGGACAGCAAGAGCTGAATCAGTAATTCCAAGCGTGTGTTCTAAAATGCCAGTTATGTTCTGTAAAGTGCTACAGGTTTTACTATTTTGAGGTTATAATTATTCCCTCCACTAGCCGTGGCCAATTTCCTATGAAATACCATGAAATCACAGGAGCCTTAAGGCGCATTCTTAAAGCAACGCATACTGCCTGCTAATGTGTGATATTTTTGGTCCATTACTTTGGATTTAAAGTGCTGTGAGAAAAATCAGCCCTGAAGCCAGAGGAAGTTTTACCTAAGCGAGAATTGCAGGAGGAGGTTGAAATGGGGCAGAAAAACGTATATTTCTCCACTACCTGAATATGTAACTACCAGCTCTTCAAAGCATATGTCTAGAAATAGATTTTAGGACTTCTCTATGTAATCATTGTACATCTCGAGGAGACATGGAACAAACACTGGCACACACTTCTCCTTGTGTAAAGAAATCACAGCCACACTTCCAGAAGATAAGACAGCTTATATTGTATAGAGTAGCTATTTGCTATATGGCCAGCCTGAAAGTCTAATAAATAAAAAATATTTATCATGAAAATACACTTGAGAAAGGAAAGATGATAGAATTCCTGGTTCTAGCTAAACTGGAGAGGTCGGGTTAGACTTTGTATTCATATTCCTGGGGATACAAATTAGAGATGGGCACGAAACGAACAATTTTTCGTTTCCATTTCCATTTTTTCGTTTTGTTATGTAATGAAACGACAAACAAATTTTGTCTCTAAAATGAAACGAAACAAACAGAAACACCAGAAATTTTGTCGTGTGTTTCGTTTCCGTTACTGCAATATGAGTGAATTGCTTAAACTCCTTTAAAAAAAATCACAAAAAATTGAAATAAATGGTAACGAAATGGTAACAAACAAACGAAAACGAAAACGAAAACGATTTTTTCCAAAAATTCACAAAAAACGGAAATGAACCAAAACGGACCCTCCAAACAACAAATGAAATGCCATTTTTTTGATTCGTGCCCATCTCTAATACAAATACAAAATGCAGCACCACAGGTG
>JAHTLZ010000901.1:0-10857 GCA_023846285.1 Phrynocephalus versicolor
AAACCGAAAACGAAGTTTTTTTTCTGAGTCGTGCCCATCTCTAGTTGTAACCAGTAAAAGCCTTGGGTCCCAGGCGAGAGTCACACAGAGACACAGAGAAAGAAGCACAGAAAGAGACAGACGCCTGGGACTCAGAGCCAAACCATGTGTCATGTATTTCATAAGGCTACAATTAGTGGTCTATAAAGGTATCGCCTGTAGCCTAGTTTTGCATTCGTGTTTTGTGATGGCCACGCAACTCATCCCCCCTTTTTTGCTTTGATATAATTTTTTTGCTTCGATGTAGTCACAGCGCATGAGTAAATTGTTGAAAGAGGAAGTTCAGTCTTATTGAGGCAGGCAAGGATTTAAAGGTGTGAGACAGGGACATAATTCAGAGAGTATTTGTACATGACCCCTAAACTCCGCCGCAAATGGCTGCCAGCTCCGGAGCTTACAATTACTTCCCCACCAGCTCCGGAGTTTGCAGGAAATTAAGTGCAACCACGCCCACCTAAGCATGTCCCAGCGCACTTTTCATGTACCTGCTCTTGGAGGGTGAAAATCCCCAGATCCGGATGTAATCTGGTGAGTGCCGGGCTCTCCTCACTTCTGTTTGGGTTTTTTGCCTCCCGCCCCTTTAAGAGAAGGAATCAGGACGACGACTTCGGAGGTGAGCCTGCATTTTTTCCTCTCTTTTTTTCTCCCTCCCCTCACGCAGACAGGAGCAAGGAAGTGCGGAGGGATGGGGACGCAGGAAGAGCAACGAACCCCCAAGATCTCTGGTCCGAATTTAAGTGGCCAGCGGATCTTAGGGGTCATGTGAAAAGGCCCAGAGAGGTGAAAGATTAAAACATACCATAGAAGCAAAGAGCATCAACATTAAGAATGTGCAACTTAAAATTCCCAGTCGTGAGAGGGAACTTGATGGACCCAATGGGGCTCATCTGGTAGTGACAGCAAGCAGAACACTAAGATTTGGACTCCGAGTTTCTTCACCTCCCCTTTATAAGGTGTTGTAAATGCATTTCCCAAGCCCCCGTGCTAAATGGAGTGATTACACTGTTCATTTATACTAATCTCCTGTTCGATAATGATCAGGCTGATTAGGAGCTTGTCATGCAAAAAAGAAGAAGAAATTAGAGGAAACTCATTACAGAATGAAGAACTCAGCAGCGATTCCTCCTCCCCCCCCCCCCGCAACTTAACAGTTCATAGAAGCTGCCAGGGTCCCCCATGGTGCAACTTCTTCTGCTCCCTGTTCCATTGTGCTAAAAAAGTTGGCGGTATCTAAAGTCTACACAAACGCTCCTGGTTTGTTGCCATGAATTGCCGTCACACAAACGCCAGGCTCTGCTTGAGTTCATTCAAGGGTCCATCTAAGTCAGTTGGCACAGCAGAAAAAGAGCCATTGACTTTATCCAAAGTGGGACGAGTTTCCCTTTCGGACCATAATGGTCATCTCTGACTGGCATTTGCTATCCAGCTACTGGGTCTCTTATGTGATGTCAAGATTCCAACTTTAGGCAACTCTAATAGTTTTTTCTAGGTATGTGATTATTTTTTTTTGTATCTAAAGATTTTATTAGTTTTAATCGGAAAGGGAAAGGGGGAAAGGAAAAAAGAAAAACATGAAGGGTTACATTGAATATATCAAGTCAAGATCATACATAACAGAATATAGTAGCATATTTATTTTTATTTTATTTTTATTTGAATATTTTTACCCCACCTTTCTCCTTGGAAAAGGACCAAAAGTGGCTTACAATAATGAGGGACAACATACATCCCAGAACATTTAAGATATATTCAAGTTTAAGAACAAAGAATTAGAAGAGGCACCTTACAACATTAAAGGGTAACATTAAAGCTACAAAGAGCACGCAAAAAGAAAAACATTCCATTATGAGGGGTGGAAACTAACATGGAAAACACTGGTGTTCTTATGAAATCAGTCAATATAATCATGCATGGTAATCCATCTAAGTCACATAATATATAGTCCATCATATCAGTTAACTAGTATTTTAACTTCTTGCCATCTTCTTTTTGTAGTCTCCACATAATCTCCTTTCAGATATCCATAAAGTCTGTCGATTTCAATACATTCTCTTATCTATTCATAAAGGTTTCTCTCCATGGGTACTTCAGATTGCTTCCAAAACTGTGCATACAGAATCCTTGCTGCAACAATTACATGATGCAATACATACTTTTGGTCATATGAAATGTTCATGTCAGTTATGTTCAATTAAAAAAAAGAGTTCTGGTTTAAACTCTAGTTTAATCTTCAATGATCTCTCTATAAAAAGTTTTATTTATTTATTTATTTATTTATTTATTTATTTATTTATTTATTTATTTATCCATTTCTAGACCGCCCGATTTCCCAAAAGGGACTTTGGGCAGTTTACACGAAAGCAAATGAACCAGCAATTAAGAACAAATAAAATAATAAGCAGCAGACACATAAAATATAAACTATAAACTAAGTACACTATGGGGCACAAAACCCGGCAAGAGGAAAACTAAAGGGTGGTGAAAAGATACAGCCAGGCGGGGGGGGGGCAACAAACATTATATCACTGATCACCAAAAGCTTCCCTAAAAAGCCAGCTCTTTAAAGCTTTTTAAAAAGCTGTCAGAGACTCATTTTGGTGCATTTCACAAGGCAGTTTGTTCCCCATCACAGGACCAACCACCAAGAAGGCCCGATTGCAGGTAACAACCTTATGGGCCTCTCAGGGGATGGCCACACGGAGTAAAAGTGTAAAGTATGTTCTGGTGAGACGGGCTGACGCTGACCTTTGGAAGATGCGCTCAGCACGATACTCAGGGTCGAAACCATTGGGGGGGGTTGTAAACCAAAACCAATACCTTCGACCTTATCTGGGAGGCAACAGGTAGCCAACGCAGACGGGCCAGAATTGGCAACCTGCACCAGCCACCAACCTGGCCACCACATTCAGCACGCACTACACCGCCAGACAAGGGTCAAGGGAAGCCCCATGTAAAGAGCATTGCAGGAGTCAATCCTTGAGATGATCGAGGTCTGCAGGGAGTCACCATCAAGCTACAGGCAAATTTGGGCAATAAGCCTCAGCTGGAAGAAGTCTGACTTGGACACAGCAGCCACCTGGGACTCCAGGGGCAATACTGGGTCCAGGACAATGCCCAAACTCCTCGCTGTATCAAACAGATGGAAGGCTTAACCCACCCACCACCAGACTGGGGAACGGACCACTATACCCCTCCCCCCTCCCAAAGAATAGAACCTTGGTCTTCTAGGGGTTGAGTCTGAGCCTGTTAGACCTGGTCCATTCCAGCATGGCATCCAGGCAGCAATCAAGGGGCTGGACCACCTCCATTGTAGAGGTAGAAAAGGAGATATAGAGCTGTGTGGGTGTGTCATCAGTGTACTGATGACTGTAAGCCCCATATCTCTGGATGACCTCAGTGTGGCTTCATATAAATGTTGAAAAGCATGGGGGAGACTGCTGACCCCTGAGGCACCCCACAAGAGAGTGACCAGGGAGATGACAATTCTCCACCCAGGCTCATTCGCTGGGCATGGCCCCAGAGGAAGGAGCAGAGCCAGCACAAGGACCCCAAACCCTGGGCAATGATGACACAAGCCCTAAAAGATGTAAGGGGTGCATTGGTGCAACATAGCATATCCCAATACAGCTCAATATCCTCATGTCTGGAGAACCTTTAAAAAAATGGTCAGCGACAGCTGGCTACCTGCAGACACCCTTATTTATTTATTTATTTATTTATTTATTTATTTATTTTCACATTTATATACCGCGCCTATTTCCCTCATAGGGGACTCCGGGCGGTTTACAACAAGAAGAAATAAAACAGTTAAAACAGCTAAAACATCACAAAATCCAAAACGCGGGATGGCAAGGCAATCAAGCGGGCCAGATTTTAAAAAAAAAAAAAACTGAATCCCTAATCAATACCAAAGGCGTTGATGCTCTGGAAGTTGGATGCTAACCTTGTGATGGAGCTTGGAAAAGCAATATTCTAGAACTACAACTCCCATAATTCCCCAGCCAGCATGATATTTTTCCTAGTTCTCTCTAGTGATCCCCAGAAATGTTCGACTACAACTCCCATAGGCTGATTTAACAACTCTGAGCCATGGGAATGAAATAGAATAAATAGTTCGTGCCTTCTGCCACCAAACCGCATTAGGTAAGCACTCCCCTGCGATATCTTCTGGAACTTGCTTCAGCGTTTCAGTATATAATAATCCTCTTGACATCGTAAATTAATTCTATTCAATCTCCTGCTTCGGGGCTACCTCTGAGTAATTTTTCTGATATCCCAGAGGAAAGCAAGATTAAAACAAATCATGTCCTCTTTTGAATTCCTCACCTTGGTACGACTCTCATTGTCTTTCCATCAAGCTGTTCTGCTGATCACAGTTAAGAAGAGCTGCATCATTTGGAAACAAATTATCTATAACCAGCTCTTTCGGGGATATCTTGTGCCTTCTTCATGGACCTGTTTTGACATTTCCGAATCCATGCTACAGAATTAATTCCATCTTTCCAAAGCAAGGCTTCCCAGTTGCAAACTGATTTCCTTTCGTGATTTTCCCCCCTGTATAATTTTGACATCTTAAACATGCCATTTGTAAGAATGGAATTTACAGAACGATTCCCCAATTATTCTAGACCAACACCACCCCAGAAGACTTGCAAAACGGGGTGTTAAATATCACGTCTGCCATGAGCTCAGCAAGTAGTCATCAGAGAAGTGATGAATGTTACATTTTTGGCCTATAACTCTCAAAATCATAGTCCAGAGACAAACGGTTCTTTCCACTTCTCCGCCTGCAAAAAAGACAGGCGATATTACTAACATATACAGGATTCTCGTCAGGATAGCAACCAGCTAACGCTTATGACATTTTTCAAGGAATGCTTGAAAGCACAATGCAAATGTTAAACATTATTAATATTGTTAGGGATTGATAAATGTTGATCTTCCTTAATTCATGCCGGGGCATCACTCTGAAAGATAGAAAAGGATTATTAAAATGGGGTGTTGTTTGTTTCAACTTGTATATTGCCTCATAATGCTAGAGCACTCTCTGGGCAGTTCACAATTTAGTTATGCATTATGCAATTAGTTATGCATTATCTAATTTAGTCACCCATTGCCGCCAACCCACCAGAGTGCTGGATATTTATTTAAAATAGTTTTACCCAGCCTTTTTCCTTGAAAGGACCTTAAGGTTGCTTACATCGTGAAAAAGACAATATTGAAAAACTGAAAACAGTAAGCAGGCAAATATTTTAAAGTACTGTAATTGAATAAGCGTTATATTAAGAACAGTAAATAAAACCAATACTAAAAACACTAAATCAGAAGGACTAACCAAATCTGGATGATTTATGTGTTTCTGGGGCAACCCAGAGGCAGAGCAAAGAGCCCAGGGGTGCTTATGGAATGGAACAGCACTCTCTGTGAACACCATATAAAAAAACCAGATTTCCATGGGCTTGGAAATGATAGTGTTAACAAGACAACCCATGTGAAAAAATGGGGGAAAGAAACTAGAACCATCAATACCTAAATCAGATGAGGAGCTGACACTCTCAGAAAATGATGCCTGAGATTTTTCCTGCATCTTCTGCTTGATGGGGAAAGATTCTGAGGGTAATCAAAGGGTTCTAAACAGCAGGACCACCATATCTGCATCAGATCACTTCCAAGGTCCCCTTCCACGGATGCTGAAAAAGATTACTGTAGTGTATGCCCATAGGTACAGTACTAATCACATAACCTGGTCTTTGCCCCTCCCCCAGTGTCCAGTTCTGGTTCATTTTTAGAAATATATATTTATGGGATTTTTCTTTTAATATTTTTAATATCTCCAGACTGTGGATAAAGGGATTAAGGGCTGCTAATACTGAACATAAGGATACCCGACTGTGTTTCCTTTCAGCAAATCTTTCCTTTTTCTCAACTATAAAGTAAAATGGGGGATTTGGCTCAA
Source organism: Phrynocephalus versicolor (assembly GCA_023846285.1). Classification (NCBI taxonomy): domain Eukaryota; kingdom Metazoa; phylum Chordata; class Lepidosauria; order Squamata; family Agamidae; genus Phrynocephalus; species Phrynocephalus versicolor. The sequence continues at coordinate 5,996 of JAHTLZ010000901.1, forward strand.
CATAGCATATATTCATAGGAGATGTCTCCTGCTTTTCTTTTAGTTGTGTTCTCTGATTTGGAAGTGGGTAAATAAACCTGGTAGAAATAATTATGGTGGCTCAAAAGTATAGCCAGACTGCTGACTAGGGTGGGGTACAGAGATCACATTATGCCCCTATTAAAGCAGCTCGACTGGCTGCTACTCCGCTATCGAGCACAATTCAAGCTGCTGACCTTGATCTACAAAGCACTATATGACCTGGGTCCTAGCTACCTCAAAGATAAAATCTCACAGTATGAACCAACTCAGGTGTTAAGGTCATCAGGAGAGGCCCCTCTCTCCATCCTGCCACCCTCACTGGTACGTCTCGTGGGAGCTCATGAAAGGGCCTTCTCGACTTCTGCGCCCGGACTCTGGAACTCCCTCCCATTAGAGGCCAGGACTGCCTCATCTCTGTTGTCCTTCCGGAAACAGGCAAAGGCCTTTCTCTTCAGGCAAGCTTTCCCTGAATGATGGACTACCATGTGTATTTTATATGAATCTGTGGGTTCACATAGACTTTGTGTTTATGACTACTTACAGCCGTGTTGCTTTAATGTAATGTTTGTCTATTAATGCTGTAAGATGTCCCTCAATTCCTTGTTCTCAAAAGCTTGAACATGTTTTAATTGTACTGGACTGTATATTATCCCTCATTACTTTCCAAGGAGAACGATGGGGTAAAAATACTCTAAAATAAAAATAAATAAATAAATTTACGTTTCTCCATTCACAGGCAAGGCGATTATTCCCAGAGACTCAGTAACTATCAAACAAAATATGATAAATGTATATGATTGAGAATAGCAGCGTTATACAAATGAGCTTAGCAGCAGTAACGTGTAGATAAAGTGTAGTTAATTTGTTATAAGTATTAACAGAACTCAGAAACGGAGAGACAAAGAAACATGGATTAGAAAAAAACTCTTATATTCAATATATACAGCAAATATACAACAGCATAACACCAAGCAATATCATACAATATAATCAACAGAGTGTGGGGTACTGTTTCCTCACCATAAACAGTCCCATTTAACATTATACAAGCCAGTTCTTATATACACATTTAGATCCCATCAGACATGACTTTTAACCAATCACATTCTGATGCACCATGATGTTATTAACTGTTCCACCTGTGCTAAATCACTTAACCTGCTGGTGATTTCTAATTCCTTGCACTTGTGGCTAACATCATGACACTGCAGTTTTGACTGACTCCATTTTACAATTCTCTTTTCTTTCTGTTAAATATACAATACATATATTTTGTCAACTTTGCATATTATGACAGTAACAGACAAATACCAGGATGGAAACAGACAAGGATTCGGTTACAGAATCTCCAGGAGGCCACAAGGTGGAATGTGTCTTGATCTATGTGCCTTTGTTTAGTCATAGACTTAATTGGGAAGGGGAACCAGTGGTGTCCAAACTTCAGCCCTCCAGATGTTTTGGACCACAACTTTGTCATTGGCAATACAGGCTCGGAATTCTGGGGGTTCTGGTCCAAAACATCTGGAGGGCCAAAGTTTGGACACCCCTAGCTCTACTGGTTACTTTTCATCATACAGGTTCCCATTAACATAATCACTGCTCCATTCTCATAGAGTAAGCATTGTGTTGTACTTTAATAATGCACTGCATTGTCCTTATTAACCAGCAAAATACCTGCTCGTTCTTTCTGGGGGCAATTATTTTGCTTCTGAAATGATCATATGGGGTAAGACTAAAGTGTATTTCCTTCTTACGTAAGATTGATCAGGAAAGTAGCTGTTAAAATGGCTGCAAGAGTGCCTCAAAATGGACTTTAAAGGTAACTTTTGGAAGTAACTGCTGTACCTGACACTTAAAAGTAACTTTCTAATTTCTTGTTACATAGCTTGTTACCCCAGTGTTGATAATACTGGACCACTGCTGTGACATACATAAGGCAGTTTCCTGTTGAAGAATTGTGGGGTCTATTTTGAATCTTATTCCAACCTTGTCGACTTCCACATTAACATGCTGTATATGGGGCTGCCCTTGAAGACAGTTCAAAAAATACAGCTGGTGCAGAATGTCTGTCTGTCTGTTGTCTTTCTCTTGTCCAGCTTTTCGGAAGAACACATAACACCCATTTTTTAAAGCCATTTCATAGGTTACCAGTAATCAGTTCTGGAAATGATTTTCAAAATCCTCTGCAGTCTTGGCTAGACATGGGCACGACTCAGCGAAATTTTCGTTTTCATTTTTGTTTTTTTGTTTCATTACGCAACGAAAATGAAAACGAAAATTTTCCAACAAACAAAACGGAAATGGAAACGAAACGAAAAACTTTGCTGTGTTTTTCATTTTCGTTGTGGCAAATACATTGAGCTGAAAAGAATGCTAACGAAACAGAAATTTTCGTTGTGGCAACGAAAACGAAAATGAAAAATTTGCAAAAAAACCAACGAAAACGAAAACGAAACGAAACGGACCCCCCTCAATGAAAAACGAAAAATGAAAAACCATTTTTTTTTGTCGTGCCCATCTCTAGTCTTGGCCTTTGTTGTCTCAAGGAGATATTTGGAAATGTGCATATTATCTGGCTTTGACTGCTTGTTTAGAATCATTAGTTAACAAACTACGACTTGCATCAATAAAACCACAGTGGGAACAGCGTCCCGTGTCCATCATCTGTCCCTCTTTCAAAAAGTGGAAGAATACAAAAGGGAAAGAGTATATAATTCACTAGCCGCAAACCAAGCAACTGTCACAAACAGCAGCTGTAAAACAAGCTACTGTCGCAAAACAGCAGCCTTAAAGCAAGCTACTTGTTGCAAAAGAGCATCCATAAAGCAAGCTACTGTCACAAAACAGCAGATTTAGGATTTGGGCGTTCTCTCTTATCCACGTTTTTCATTATCCACGGGAAGGAAAGAGGGGCCAAACCTGCTGCCCATTTTCCCAGTGTGGTCTCTGTGTTCCTGTCAGCTGAACATCTATTTTTAAGCTTCTAGTTGATGAAAGAAAGGGGGGAGAGAGAGAACAACCAATTAGTAGGAGAGCTAGACACGTATATAAGGCAATTGTCCTTTTCAGCTACTGTATTTACATCTATTTGCTGCCACCCACACTTCACAGCCGTGGACTGAAGAAAGAGGACTCTTCATCAACCAAGCAGTGAACTGAATGCTGGTGGCACAATAAAAATAGCTGAGATGGATCCAGAAATCCTTGACATAGCATTTTAACTTGCCAGAAGACCTGGAGGGGAAGAGTGGTTAACTGGAGTGAGAGAAAGGTGGTTACTTCACGTCCTTCTTAGTTCCGCGACTAGTTTTGTACCATGACAGCGTTGGTCGCAATCACGTGGTTTTGTCCCTGTTTCAGTGTTCCCATGGTCTTGATAACTTGTCTTGTGACAAGTGTTACCTCACAGTCTTGTACCGTGACAAACACTGAATTTGTCTAGCTTCCTTTTTCCTTTTTTTTTGGGGGGGGGGGAGTTTAAAAAATTCTTTTTTGATATTTCACTTCTGAAAAGTAAAAAAACAACCAAAATGAACACAGTTTTCTGAGAGAAACAAATGTTTTGTTGCATCACAGTCATTACTACATGGTGTCTTGTCTCAGAGCAGAAAGCGGGAACAAAGAGTGACAAGGGAAAACCCTACCCCAGCACCAGGTACAGTATTGTCGCACTTAGCACCCGTTCCGGGGGCGTGGTCGAGACAAATTTCAGTAGTTGTGCAATGGACATAAAGTAACTTTTTTTGTACCACTCCTAAGCGCAACACTAACAGAGACAAAACGGACGTGAAGTAATCGCCAAAGATGTGGCTTTCAAGATGGCAGTGGCAGGTAAAAGCGAGGGCAAGGCAACATCGACAAATCATCATCACTGCAATATGGGCAGTAGCTTAGCTGATGGCATTAGGCCTTTTTTAAACTAGTGTGATTTATGGCCTGGAAGCTTGGCACTTGCGTGGCCTGGTGCGCTGTAAATACCCAAACATAGATAAATAGATTTTCTTGGATAGTTGACATCTTAATTATAAAACAGAACACATTACATAAATAATGGGGAAAATAGCATGCAGTGCTACCACCATGGCAGACTGTCCCCCCACTGCAAATATTCAGTGACAGGCAACTGGATACTGTAATATCCATTGGTTCCCCAATTCTTATTTTTATTTTTCACTTATGGTTCCCTTGACTTATAAGTTATTGGCCATTTGGGTACAGCTCCCCTAATAAGATACTTTGGCTGAGGGGAAGGAGTGAGGGGCCCTCCAGCCTTAGTCGTGTCACATTTTTCCATGTATAAGATAATATTTTTTTCTAAAATCATTAGCCTAAAAATTGAGGGTTGCCTTATACATGGAATGGAGTTTTGAAAGAGGTAGCCGTTTAAGTCTGTGCAAGAATTCCAGGCAAAAAACAAAAAAATAAAAAAAGACAAAATACATGTGGCACCTTAAAGACTAACTATTATATTTTAATGCAAGCTTTTGTGGACACGTCCACTTCTTTAGACACAGCAGCAGAATGAGGTGTATGATATAATGTACAATGGGATCTAAGTTTCATACCAAATACTCACTGGATGTTGGATGTAGGGTACATTTACATGTATTGATTTCATTGGTGTTGTTTTAAGGCTCTGTTGAAAAAAAAAAGTCTCTTGCTCTATCTAGTGTCATCTGTAGTGGCTTTCTTCAGCAACTGCTTCTTGCAGTGGGAGCTTACTGAGAAGGAATATGTTAGGGTACCCAGGGCCGGCGCATCCATTAAGGTGAACTAGGCAGTTGCCTAGAGTGCCAAAATGGACAGGGGGTGCCAAAATGGAGAGGGGGCGCCACCCCCAC
>JAHTLZ010000902.1:0-10255 GCA_023846285.1 Phrynocephalus versicolor
AGTGAATCACCTCGGCCCATACACCAGACAATCATTGATCTCGTTTGCGCACTCAAATCACCCGTACAATTTTCCCCCACCCAACCTAGGCTACCCCCACTGCCTAGAAACAAAGCCTTTTAATCTTCACTAAAATCAAACGGAGATGATGTGACCCCGTTGGTATTGTGAGGCAAAGATTGCCAGTCTCCGCCCCTTCTTAAAACACCGGGAATGGCCCCTTCCCTGTGGTTGCCAAAAAGTATTCAACTTAATTCTCACACATATATTTAAACATCAATAAATTCTCTGAGGAAGCCAGAGCCGTGCTCTGCTCCTATTTCTTCAAATACTTGGGGAGGTGAACCATTCAGGGTATTGGGCAGAAGCCCCTCTCTCACCCCTATGGGGCCTCAGAGTCGTTTAACTCGTTGCCCCCCAGTTCCTAGGCTGCCAGGGTCGTAAATCGTCCCTGCTCGCTTACCTGCCCTCCCCGGGGCCACTGGACGTAAATCCTGTCCACCCCCCAAATACAACCGGTTGCCTTGACTTACCAGATTTCCTCTGTGTGCTGCAGTCTTTTCCTCGTTCTGTTGCCGGCTCCAAAAAAAAAAAAAGATTTTTTCCTGCGGTGACGATGGATGGTTTAGCACTGAGGTGAACGTTTTCCCCTCCACAAGTGGGGAGGTGTCGACTGGAAGCAATCCATCCCAGTACAAATCCACCACCACCTTTTCCAGGCACTGCAGAAACTGTCACTAATTGCGGCTATCGATTCCCGGTCAGGGAACCAGAAAATGAAAGGAATGGCTGATTCACAGCCTTCTGTAACGGGTCCGTGCCAGCAAAAAGAGACAGCCTCTCGCAGAGTAAAGAAAACAGCCTGGTTCTCAGGAAAATGATTTATTGGTTGCAACCAGGAAGATCCGTGCCCAACAGCAGTTAAGCGAGGACCTTCGTAGAACAAAGGGAAGGCACCTAGTCTTATAGTTTAAAATTTCTGCTCATTCCCCCCTCCCAATTGGGTCTCACGTCACCTCCGTCGGTTACACATCAAACATTAATTGGCAGTCTTAGCTATCTTGCATTCCCTTTTGGCAACATTTAAACATTTTAATTGGACAAAAGGGGGTTTTTAACACAGTGAACAGGCTGGTACAGAAACATAGGCAAAGGGGCCTCTTTTAGCCTTGAAGATCTTGACAGGTGATGAATTCCAGGCCGGGCTCAGCCAGGCACGGAGATAAGGTTGCTCTCGGCTGAAGTCATCCACAATTATCTTGTGGAAAAACACCAAGGCTTATACAGAAAATAATTAGACTTTTGAATCTTATTGCTGAGAAAGCTTTTTCCTTTAAGGCTTGCTAAAAATGTCCTGTTTGCAGGAATCGCTTACAGGAATAAAAGAATACATAAGGCTTTATATATGTGTGCTTATTAATCTAAATATATATACTGTGTGTGCTTGCAAAGCATAACTTGGAATATATATGTATAAAAAGGCCATGAAGCCTGTCTAAATGCAAAGCATAGTTTAAAATATATATTGATAGGCTTGTCATTATGCCTAGAGATTATTGATACAGCCAAATCATTCCCTTCACTCCCCCCTGAACGAGTTATTGGGAATTTACGGCAGTAAATTACCCAAAGGTTGTTGTTCTCGACTTCTATCATAGTCTTGCAACAGCGCAAGCATTTCTGGTGCAGTGCGCTTTGTCACCATGCGAAGGATAGAAGTTTGAAGGAACTTAATCAAGCAAGGGGCGAGTAAACATATCAAAAGCAGAATACATATTGGGGCAACTATCATACCAATGATGGCTTTAAACCAACCTCCTGGGAGGAGGTCTTGTAACCAGCCTAATTGTAACCCTTTCCATTCCTGTGCAGGGTTAACTGTGAGTTGTTTGATTTCTGTGGTAAGTTGGTTTATGACGTCACCAACCGGGTCAATTTCGAGACAACAGTTCGTCATATTCCACTTACCACACACGCCGTTTTCTGCTGCTAACAGATAGTCGAGAGCAAGCCTATTTTGATAGACTGCTGTCAGCAATTTGTCAGTGGCAACGGCTAACGCGGTCAGCGCTGAAGAGATGCGCTGCCCTGCTAAATCCAAAACTGCTTGTAATCGGATAATTCGATTAAGCATGTAAATAGGGGTTCTGTACCCCCAGCTCCCATCTGCGGCCCAAGTGGCAGGGCCGTAAACACAAATAATGCGTTCCGAATCCCATGTGTCCCCATGGTATTGATCCGGATGCTTACAGTCAAAACCTTCAAAAGGTGTTCCCTCCCGCTTTGAGGTTCCCCGCTTCTCTCTGGACAAGGGGCCATACACGGGAGCGGCAAGGGATTGTTGTGGTGCTGTAGGAATGAGGAAAAATGAGGGTTTTATGAACCCTAGGACACAGGAACCAGACCAGCTGGCTGGCAGCATTTCATAAGCAAAGCTACCACATATCCAGTATAAATTTATGGGTGCTTCCCAAGGCACTGGAAGGCCTGAATAAATGTAGGACATGAGTGCACCAGCTAATTTTGCAGGTGGCGGCATACCTGAGGGTGACTTCCAGGCACCTTTTTCCCAAGTCCCTAGGCAAGCCAAGGAACCTACAGAGATGGTACCTTCCTGTGAGAAGCACACTTGACCTACCAACTCAGTGGAAATAGTCCACACCAACTTTTGGGGATAATCCCTTGTGGTGAAATTTCCCATCCGGGACAAATTATTGAACAGCTCTGGATTGATTTCCATAGCTTCCCAAGGCCAAGCCTGGCCCATATTGGTGCCGCCACAAACATAACAATCTGAGACTCCCAATTCTGTGGCTATAGATTGTGCCAATCCAACAAAAGAATTTTTTGCAATGTCTGGGATTTCAAGGGAATCATCCTGCAATCTGTCTAAGGCGCTACCACCTTCAGCCCAGGTGTGATTCCTCCTTTTCCCTTCTCGCAGAGTAGTGCGAGTAACCGTAATGTACCCCTTTGGGTTAAATCCTGCAGCATCTATGCCAAACCCGTAGACTTCAATGGTAGGATGTGTTCTATTGAGGCCCAGAATCACAGTGTTGTCGCTACCCCTGCGGAAAAATGTTATGTGTTCACAGGGTTTAAAGCGTCGAAGCTGACTCCGTCCCGTGTATTCACATACACATGTCCAGCTTTGGCAAGCTGCACTTGCTTCGCAGGGTCTCCACTTTTCAGGATTCCCAAATTTCCATCCTCTATGGGGTTGGCATATATATTTGGCTTTTGCATCATAGTAATCATCTGAAGTATGACACCAGGGTCCTAGACCAAAGACAGTCACTGTGCAAGCTCTAAATACAAGTTGAACTGGCTCAGTGCTTTGCTTCAAAACTATCGTAGAATTTAAGTAAAGAAGACGTCCCCCACCGTCTGGATTTCTCCTTAGGGGAACTGTAGTTTTTGCCATGCCTGCCCAAACAGAAAAATTATAACGAATTGGGACTTCAGGCCGATAGCAGTGAGAGGTGCCTGAAGTATCATTGCAAAGATGATACACCATGCCTTTACTTTGACAAATGGTCCCAGCATGTTCACACTCTGGGGGCTGCTGGGTACTGAAAATCAGAGTGCTTGTCACTTTGCCATCTTTCATGGTGTTCACTATGCAAGGGGCACATGTTCTCACCTGAGGCTGGACTGGTGCTGTAAGGCAAATGGGTATTATAAGTAAAACAACTAGGGTCCCTTCTACTCTAGGGAATCCCCACAGTCTGCGTTTCCAGTGGCAAAGTATGATTAACATACAAATTATGAAGGCAAAAGGTGCCACGATCCACACCCAAATGGGTGCTTCCACAAACATTTTCAGAATAAACAATAACAGTCTATAAAAGCAGAAATCAAAAATCAATAATTAGTGTCTCTCTGCAAGGCTGCAAAGGCTTCAGAATATTCTCTTGCCAATTGACGAACCAATCGTCGAGACCAGGTAACAGGGTGATAAGAATCAGCTCTGTAGCCCACTGTGCGCAGATAAGCGCCAATCTGTCCTGGTGGGTGTCGGGGGCTGGTATGTGTGTGAGGCAAGACAAGCTCTTCTGGTTCGTCACTCAAGAAAAATATGTGCATACACCCACAAGTGTACAGTCTCGCACACGTTGGCATCTGCCAGGGGCTCAAAACGGTGATGATGTCACCAGATTCAAAAACAGCTAGTTCTCTGTTCTGGCAAAAAGGGTATAAAGGGTGAAGTTGCTGGTCTGTCAGCCTCACTTCAAAGTAAAAGTCAGGTGCTGGCAAAGCCCCCTCTCCCCCCATAAAACAACAGAGAGAAAAAGAGAAAAGCGGCAGGAAGACAGGATTTTAATCTGTCAACCTGAGGTGCAAGGAGAATCAGCGGATGGCGTTGGGATTCTCCGAAGAGTCAGACGCAGAGTGCCCTCAGGATCAGGGTGTGACGACCACAGGGCAGGGTCGCTGGGTTGTCCACCTTCCTGGGTGAGGTCATCTAGGTCGATGCCGTCTGGGTTGATGTCATCAGAGTTGATGTCATCTGGATTGATGTCATCGGGGTTGATGTCATCAGGGTCATCTGCTGGCGGGACGGCACCGGTCTGGTCCCCCTCGGGTGAAAGGTCGTCTTCTGGTTGGACCTCCTCGTCTGCTGGCTCTGGAACTGCCAACTTAACGCGGGTATGGTGAATCCAAGGGGTGATTTCGGCCACTTTCACTGCTGTGGGGGTCTGCAGAAGAATCACAAAGGGACCTCGCCACTTCGGACGTAGAGAAAGGTGCTGCCAATCTTTCACCCAAACCGAATCTCCCACTCGAAACTTGTGGACAGGTTCTTGCAACATGATGGGAAGTTTCTCCAGAGTATATCTGTGTAGAGAAGAGAGACACTGGCCAAGCAACTGAAGATATCTAGCATGTGTCAAAGAAGCCACTCTTTCAGGACGAATCCCATAGGAAATAGGAACAGGTCGTCCGTAGACAAGCTCAAAGGGGGAAATGCCAATGTTTTTCAAAGGGGTAGTTCTTGACCTGAACAGGGCAAGTGGAAGCATTTCCACCCAGCCTTTCCCTGTTTCCTGAACTAATTTAGACAAATGAGACTTCAAAGTTCTGTTCATTCTCTCGACCCGACCTGAACTTTGGGGTCGGTATGCAGTGTGAAGGTTCCACTTGATCTGTAGGGCTTCTGCTAACCCCTGTAGAACCTTGTGAACAAAGGCCGGCCCATTGTCCGAACCTATTGAATAGGGTATCCCATGGCGACAAAGGTGATCTCTCAAGAGCCATCTGATGACCTCACTAGCCTGCTCTGTCTTTGTAGGCGTTGCCTCAGCCCATCCTGTGAATGTGCAAACTGCCACCAACAAATAACGAAATTGTCCACACTGAGGCAATTCAGCAAAGTCTATCTGTAGATCTTGAAAGGGTTCTCTTCCATAGTGCTGGACTCCAGGCTGGGGCAGAGGTCCCACGCGTGGATTATTTTTCTGGCAAAGGACACATCGCCTGGATACATTGGCAGCAATTTGGCGTAACCGGGCGATGTACAGATAGGGGCTGAGGTGATGAAAAGCCACGTCCGGTCCTTGGTGCGTGCCTTCATGATGGTTTTGTATAACCTTGCAAGCTAGACTTTCAGGCACCCACAATTGTCCATCTGGCATGACATACCAGCCTTCCTTATTTTGTGATAAGTCCTGTTCCCTAGCAAACTGCTCTTCTGCTCGGGAGTAGACTGGTGAACTGGGTGGCAAAATGTCCAGGGGAATTAAACTGAGTTCAAAAAGCAGATCACTTTGTGCTGCTTGCTTGGCAATCCTATCTGCCAGCCTGTTTCCCCTAGCCTCAAGGCTAAGGCCAGCCGTGTGTCCCTTGCAATGTATCACGGACACTCTTCTGGGCTTCCAGACTGCATCAAGAAGCCTTAGCAAAATATCAGGGTGTGCTACGGAACTTCCTTCCGATGTGAGAAGTCCCCTCTCCTTCCACAATGCACCATGTGCATGTAGAGTCAAAAAGGCATATTTAGAGTCAGTAAAAATGTTGATGTCCCTTCCCTCTGATAGTTCAAGTGCCCTGGTTAGAGCAATCAATTCTGCCAACTGGGCAGATGTTCCTGGGGGAAGTTGTTGTGCCTCAATCACAGTGTCATCTAACTCTACAATGGCATAGCCTGCCCTCCTTGCCCCCTCTATGATGGAACTGCTTCCATCAACGAACCAATTTCTCCAGGTGGGATTTGGGGTGTCTTTGAGATCAGGGCGAGATGAATAAATCTCATCCATGGTCTGAATGCAGTCGTGAGCTGCAGGCTGATTGCTAATTGGCAACAAAGTCGCTGGATTCAGACCTTCAGTAGTTTGGAAAGTCAGTCCTGCTCTGGAGAATAATTTCTGACATTTAATCATTGCGGCTTGGGAAAGATGGTATCCCCCTTTTGCGTCTAGCAATGGCAGGACGGCATGGCGGGTGATACAATGAGTCGGCTGACCAAAAGTGAATTTATCCGCTTTCTTTAAAAGCGCTGCCAGAGCCACAACTCCTCTCATACAAAAGGGAAGCCCTTGTTCTGTTGGGGTTAATTTTTCAGACAGATATGCCACAGGCTGCTGCCAACTGCCTAATTTCTGACACAAAACTCCTTTCGCCACGCCTTCCTCCTCATCTGAAAACAGGTAAAATGGCTTAGACGGGTCTGGGAGACCCAGCGCTGGGGCCTCTACCAAAGCCCTTTTGATGGCCAGAAAGCTTTCTTGCTGTTCAGGTCCCCAAACAAAAGGATCCGTTTCGGGTCCTCGAGTGGACGAATGCAGCGGTTTAGCCATGAGGCTGAAATTTGGTATCCAAATTCTACAGAAACCCGCAGCTCCTAGAAAGCCACGGAGCTCCTTTCTTGTAGTTGGTGCCGGAATTTGTACTATAGACTGCTTCCGCTCTTCGCGGAGTTGGCGTTTCTGGCGGGAAATATCAAAACCTAAGTAACGAACAGTCTCTTGACAGATTTGGGCTTTCTTTTGAGAAACCCGGTACCCTGCATCTGCCAAATGATTGAGGAGATCTATGGTGAGCTGCTGGCAATCAGCTTTTGTCTCTGCTCCTGCCAGAATATCATCTACATATTGTAAAATCACTTGTCCCTTTTTCTTTGGGAAGGAGGCCAAATCTGAAGCCAGGGCTACCCCAAACAATGTCGCTGAATTTTTGAATCCTTGGGCCAAACGGGTCCAACAGAATTGGCTCTTTGTCCCCGTGTGGGGGTCCTCCCACTGAAAGGCAAAAAGGTGTTGACTTTGGGGCGCTACTCGGCAACAAAAATAGGCATCTTTGAGGTCCAGGACAGTGAAAAATGCTGCTTCTGGTGGCACTAAGCTCAAAAGCGTATAGGGGTTTGGTACTGAGGGAAAAATGGTCTCCACGGCCTGATTCACCAGTCTGAGGTCCTGAACCGGGCGGTAGGACCCATCCTCCTTTTTCACTGGCAAAAGAGGAGTGTTCCATTCAGACTGGCATGGAACAAGAATGCCATATTTGATCAGTCTCTCTAAATGGACCCAAATACCCTCTGCCGCTGCTCTTCCAATGGGATACTGTGGGACAGAAACTGGGGTGGCCATGGGTTTCAATTGAACTACAAATGGTGGGATGTTCCGTGCCATCCCTGGAGGATTTCCCTCAGCCCAAACTTGTGGGTTCACGTGATCTAGAATTTCACGTGGAATCTGGTTTGGCTCCCCTTTCACTAGTAACAATCGCCATCTCTCTTTCAAGGGATATTCCACACACAGTTCGCCAGAGGGCTCAGTGGGGTTAGTTGCCAAATGAACTTCTCCCTCTGGAGTAAAAGTGATTTGGGCGCCTAATTTGAAAAGAAGATCGCGTCCCAAAAGGGGAAGGGGACAATTTGGCATGTGCAGAAATTTGTGCTGGACAGTGTGGCCGTCCAGTTTGCACTCAATGGGCTTCATAAAGTAAGCCCGCTGTGCTTTTCCTGTGGCTCCCATAATATTAACTGAACATGTCCGATCCAGGGAGTTAACGAGGTCTGGAATCACTGAATAACTGGCTCCTGTATCTATCAAAAATTGGGTGGTGGTGCTCCCTGTCAATATGCTGACAGTAGGTTCGCGGGAGCCCGAACCTAGTCGCCTTCAATATTGATCTTCCTCCTCCTCTAAAGCCATCATGCCCTGATAAGGTGGTGTCCAGGCAGGTCCCTGTCCTCTCTGAGGTCTAGGGAGCGTCTGGGACATCTGGGCTCCTTGCTGGAATGGGGGCTGTTGTGGGAACTGAACTTGCCCTGCCTGCTGAGCTGGGTTTTGCATCGGATTTTGCTGGTATGGGGCAGGCTGATTATATCGTGGGAGGCCCTGCATTGAATGCCTATAGCCGGGCTGGTGGCTGGGCGAATTTACGATGGGATATCTAGCCTGTGCTTGTGGCTGCCAGGATTGGCGGAATGCTCCCCTTTTGAAATTCCCCTGGTTTCGGTTCTCAGGGTTTCGATAACAGTCTTTGGCCCAATGCCCTACCTTGCCACAGATTCTGCAAGTGTCCCATGTGAAGGGTCTCCTGCTAGGTTCAGGGGCAGGATTTAAAGCCATGATTTTCTTCACGGCAGGTTTACTTTTCTGGGAGCCCTGCTCTTCTTCCCTATTGTTAAAAGTACTTTGCGCGGAGTGCAGTAACCACGATAGGGACTGCCCCATGAAATTCTCTGTCTTTTGAATTTTACGACGTATATCAGGAGCAGATTGGGCAATAAAAACAGTTTTAACAATATTCTCCATCCCTGTGTCTCCAGGATCAATTGGGGTGAATTTCCTGAATGCTAGGTATAAACGATCTAGAAATTCTCCTGGTGGCTCATCTGCCTTCTGAATGATGTCATTAACTTTTGACATATTAATCTTTTTCTGCCCCGCTGCTCTGATCCCTTGGAGGATTGCTGCCTGATATCTTCTCAAAGAGGCCATCCCCCCATCAGTATTATAGTCCCAGTCAGGCACATTGGTGGGAATGGCTTCATCCACCTGACCTGGGTTATCTCCTTGGGCAGTACGATACTTCCTGGCTGCCTCTATGATTTTCCTCGTCTGTTCCGCGGTGAAAAGTCCACGGAGCAGATGTTGAACATCCTCAAAAGTTGGGGTGTAAACACTAAACACACTATCTATTGTGCTGAACACCCGATCCGGGTCATCGTCCAGACTAGGAAGAGTGTTCTTCCAGTTAATAATGTCTGAACTTGTGAAGGGTATATGTTGCATAGTGGACGTGCGGGGGGTATTCTGACCTGGGGTGACGGGGTCATAAACTCGCCTGAGGGGCAGCACATTGGCATGAGCCCCTTCTGCCATGGCTAGGCGGTCAACTGCATCAAGTGCCCTTAAAAGGTACCTCTGTCTCTTCTTCCAGTCCCTCTCCCCTGCTGCCTTCAAAAGGTAGTCTGAGACTTCAAATGTATTCTTATATTTACTCAACAAATCCTCCACTCTTTCATGTTCCTCTTCTGTCCACTCTCTGTCCCCTCTCAATCTCCTGTGAAAGGCGGGCACATCTTCCCAGTCTATTTCATCTCCTTCACTCTCTCTGCTAGGGCTTCGCCTACCTTCGCCTCCTCTTCCTCTCTCTCTTTTCCTCTCTCTAGATTTCCCTAGCTCCCCTTCTTTTTCTCTCTCTTTGTCTCTCACCCTTCCTCCTGCTGCTGCCAAGTCTCTGCCTCTGGGTGAGTCAGGATGCGACTCTGGCTTTGGGTCAACAGCTGCTGGACGCCCTGACGGGAGTGCTGGATTGCCCCCTGGGTTGGGAGGAGGGTTTGGTGCTGGTACAGCTCTAGGGACATATGGGGGAGGCAGGGAAACATACTCTTCTTGTTCACAAGCTAAAACCGGTTTGTTCTTATTGAGGGCTAGAATTTTAGCTTGTGGTGGAAGGTTTCTGCATGCTCTTAACCAGGATGGGTTACGTTTTACATTTCCCCTCCACATTTCAATATATGGGATATGCTCTGGGAAATCTTTGAGAATGATCAGCCAGAGCTGACGGATGAGCTGCTCATCAAAAGACCCATGGGGTGGCCAATCAGGATGAAGGATGGGCCATTCCACTCTACACAAAGTTAGCAGACGCCCTTTGTGCATAGTGATACCAAAATCATAGTCCCTAGTGGCGGATTTCCAATTTGCCACCAGGCACATCAAGGGAGTGCTTGGCTTGCTATGTTCTGCCCCCATTTTATATGTTATAGTTGTGCACCTATAGATTCTCCCACAAAGTACAAACG
>JAHTLZ010000903.1:0-10365 GCA_023846285.1 Phrynocephalus versicolor
TAAGGTGGTTATTTCTTTAGACCAACGATTATTGATATATAAGCACACTCCTCCGCCCTTCTGTTTCCCAGATGTATCAACTATTCTATCTGCTCTTTGAATTTGAAACCCTGGAATATGTACAAAATTTTCAGGGATTAAGTCACTCAGCCAAGTTTCTGAAAAGCAAATCAGTGCTGCATTCGAGAAATCTTTGTTGTATCTATTCAAAAGGAGTATTTCATCCATTTTGTTGGCTAAGGAGCATACATTCAATAGTAGAATTGAAGGGAGAGGGGACTTCAAACCATTTTTCCTCAGACGATTCAGAGCTCTTGCCCTCTTACCCCTCCTCCTCCTCCTCCTTCTTCTCCGACTCCGACCTCGACCTTCATTGCTGATAACCCAGGGATTTACAGCTGTCAGGAATTCCCCTTCGTTACCAAGCAGCGGAGGAGGCAAGGGAGGAAAAGCTTCTGATAGTTGTTCTTCATAATGTTGACAAATGCTTAGCAGGTCATTTCTGGTATAAAAAATCCGATGAAATGCATGAGGAACAGCAAAGCAGAATAGATAAAAAGGATAAAAAGAAAAAGTTGAGGAGCATGTTACCAAGGCTGCCGTCCGAGGCGCCATCTTAACAGATTTAACTGCCTCTCTTGGGAGGTGCCGCTAATTAGGTAGGGGAGTATATTTACACTTCAAGATTTAAAGACATCAGTCTCCCATCCATGACAAATAAGCCCACAGAAATCACAACCTGAAACTTCCCCACGGTGAAATGATAGGAGTTTAAGTGCTATCAATAAACATCAAAGATCCAAAACAACATTGGCGGGAGGAGAGGACGTACATTTTGCAGCTCCCTCCCCCTTTCTGAATTGAAAGAGTGCTAAGGATACAATCCCATACATGTTTACATGGGAGGAATCAGCACTGAATATCACAGATAGAGATGGGCACGAAACAGAAAAATGGTGTTTCGGTTTTTCGTTTGCCGTTGAGAGGTGTGTTTCAGCTCGTTTCCGTTTGTCGTGATTTTTTTTGAAAAATTTCATTACCATTTTTCGTTTTTTTCTTTGTCGTTTCTACCCGCTTTTTGTGCGATTTTTAAAGCATTTCCATGTGCAGGCATCCCCCAACGCCCCAGGCCAGAGGGAGAACACTAAAAAAATGGATGCTGGCAGAGACACAGTATAGACTAGGTATGCAGGGAGGCTGCAAAGGCAGTGGTGGGCGTTGCCCAGGGTGCAAGGCAGCCGCAGAGTGACTGTACTACGGGGCAATGGAGGGTAATCACCGAGAGGTACGCAGCACGCACACACACAGGGAGGCTGCAGGACTGAAGCTAGAGTTGCAGCAGAGACAGCAATCCCACCCTAACTCCCACCAGAGACTGCAAGGAGGACGGGGGCTGCCAGAGCTTTTTATGCCCTCTGGGGCTGCCAGACCTGCCCGCCCAGTCTGCAACCTGGGCATGCTATTGGTTGAACATGATCCCATCACATGGCTTGCCTCCATTTTGTGGCTGGTGGCGACATCCATTTTAAAGGGAAAAGAAAAATACATCGCGATGGGAGAAGACAAAAACAAACCTTTTAAGGACCCCAACCCCCCTGGTAGGTATTATCAGACAATATAAATAATTATCGCTGTGTTTTTATGGATGTCCAGGGCGTTTTTTAACATTTAAAACAGCTCATTTCATTGCGCATCGCCATTGACGGAAACGAAACGTAACAACCACAATTTCCGTGGTTCTGTTTGTTTCGTTGCATTTTCAGCCCAATTTTCATTTGTCGTTTCGTTATGTAACGGAAACGACAAATGGTAACGAAAACGAAAATTTCGCCACTCCGTGCCCATGTCTAATCACAGAATGTCCATCCAAGTAAGCACAATGTCTTGCATTTAGGGAAGTACACAGCGAAAATGCTTGTACTTCTTTTGTTTGCGGTTCTTTTGGAAGTGCTGCTTTCATTTTCATATTTTTTTCTATACTCGCCCATTCACTTAACACAAAATGGAAAGCAAAATATACACCTTTAAAAGAATAAACACAGAGAGAATTAAATAAATAGCACCTCTACTTGATGCCCTCTCTTCATTGAGGCCAGCACACTGCAAGGAACAGACCAGGCAGAAGCAAAAATAAACAAAGAAAGCAAAGGACAAGAAAAAAGGTGTGTGTGGGGGAGAATACTACAAGTGAGAAGGCTCTTGGAATGCTTGTAGATCATAAGTTGTGAGATGTGGCCACAAAACAAGGCAAATAGTATTTTAGGCTGCATTAACAGACGTATAATTTCCAAATCCTATAAGGAGCTCTTCTTCCTCTATTCAGCACTAGCTAGGCCTCACCTTGAGTACAGCACCCAGTTCTGGACCTCACACTTCAAGAAAAATATTGACAAATTGGAACAAGTTCAGCGGAGGGCAACAAGGATGATCAGGGGGCTGGAAACCAAGGTGATACGATAGCATTTTTCAAATATTTGAACACCTGTCATGCAGAGGACGGGCAGGATCTGTTCTCAATCATCCCAGAGTGCAGGTTGCACAACAATGGGCTCATGTTAAGAGAACCCAGCTTTCAGATGAATATCAGGAAAAACTTCTTAAAAGTTAGAGCAGTACGGCAGTGGAACCAATTATGCCAGTAGGTGCTGAGTGCTCCAAAACTGGAGGCATTCAAGAGAAACTTGGACAACCACTTTGCAGATGTCCTTTGATCTGTATTCCTGCATCAAGCAGGGGGTTGGACTTGATGGCCTTGTAGGCCCCTTCCAACTTCACAATTCTATGTCATTTTTGCAGTAGTGGCAACAACTTGCTGCAACAAATGATTTATTGATATCCCTTTAATTTTTTTTAAATGACCACCTTACCCCAAAAACTGACCCCTTCACAAAGTAAATAAATATACAGTGGTACCTCACAAGACGAATGCCCCGTAAGATGAATTCTTCCTAAGATGAATGCAATTTACGGGGATAGGCATTTTTCATAAGACAACAGTTTGCCTATCTGGTGTCTTGCAAAAAAAATAATATATTATGGGGCAGCACTGATCCACAGGTGCTAAATGTTTGGGAAAGCCAGGGAGGCATTTTAATTTCATGCTCCCAGAAGGGTCTTGGTACATGAAATTCAAATGCCTGCCTGTTTTCCTGACCATGTAGCATCAATCTGTGGGTACTATACAGCTGGGAAATCCAGGATCAAAGCACCGCCACCTCCTCTTCATCCAGGTTTCAGCGCTGAAATCCAGGGAAAGAGGAGGTGGCAGTGTTTCGATCCTGGCTTTCCCAACTGTACAGCACCCGTGGATCGGTGCAACATGGTCAGGAAAGCCAGGCAGGCATTCCAAGTTTTGTGCACTGACCTGGTGGGTGAAGCAGGGAATCAGTGATCCTCACCCAGCCCTCCTGCCACTGCTTCCCTTGCAAACAGCCTAGGTGATGGAGGTGAGATGAGGGAAGTGGTGGTGGGAGGGTTAGGTGAGGATCACTGCATCCTTACTTTGCCCACCAACCTGGTGATCCTTGCCCAGCCCTCCTGCTGCCGCTTTCCTCGCAAACAGCCCTGGTGATGCAGGCATTTCTCATTTGGTTTTGTTTTGTGTTGTTATTAACAAATTTTAAAAGAAATTTTGGAATGAAACAAAACAAAACAAAATAATTTTATATTCTATATAATGGCTCCCTGTCTTAGAGGCACCAAACTTTGGGGGGTAGTGTCTTTGAACTCTTCCTTGTGATCCCCCCAAATTTGGAGAGGTTTGGGTTTCAGGGGGCTGAGTTATTAAACTCCAAAGGGGGTACCCCTAGGAGAAAATAATTCTAATTGAGTCAGGAAACCACTAATAGCCCCCCCCATGGGGGAGCTTCCTCAAGTTGTTCCCTCAATTACAAATGATTTTCTTGTGGTGGGACCCCCTTTGGAGTTTAATAACTCAGTCCCCTGAACCCCAAACCTCTACAAATTTGGGGGGCTTACAGGGAAGAGTTCAAAGACACTACCCTGTGATCTCTATTTTTGAGTACATTAAAAATATGTATTCAAAAATAATGATCACAGGCATGTAGCAGCATGGAAATCACAGGGGAGCTTCCTCAAACTCTTCCCTGTAACTCCTCCCCCAATGTGGAGAGGTTTGAGATCAGGAGGCCAAGTTATTAAACTGCATAGAAAGTCCTCCTAGATAACTGTAGAAATGTGTATGGCCCATGCTGGCAATATAGGGGTTAACTTAAGCAGGAGGCTATCAAGTGCTTTCTCAATTACAAATGATATTTTCTTGGGGAAAACCCCTTTGGAGTTTAACAACCCAGCCCGCTGAACCCCAAATCTCTCCAAATTTTTTGGGGGGCTTACAGGGAAGAGTCCAAAGAAGCTACCCACAAATTTTGTGCCTCTTGGACCCAGGGGAGCCATTATATATAGCAGGGCTGTCCAACTTTGAACAGGCCGAGTTCTACTTTTTCTGGCCCAAAGTGCCTGAGGGCTACTACATGAATGAACTGTGGGGGAGGGAAGCAAAGAATCAGGAGCTGGCACAACCAAGCAGTACTCTCCACAACCACCATCACCACACATATGCCACAAAGCAGGAGGGGGGAAAGGGAGCTGGACCAGCTAAGCAGCACTTCCCCCACACACACACACATTCCACAAGGAGGGTGAAATTAAAAAAACTGGAGCTGGTTCAATTAGGCCTCAACTCCCCAACCAAAAATACACATGCCTTGCAGCCCTCCGGGCTGAAACTTAATTAATTTTTAAAAACAGTTGCCAATGGGAGCCGTTGGGCACTCGGCTACCCACACAGCACACACAACACCCCAAGGGCCATCCAGGCTGAAAATTATTTTTTTAAAAGCAGCCACTGACAGGAGTGGGCCAGTCATGAAGTTCCACAGGCCTGATTATGGAAATCCCCTGGTGGGCTAATTTTTAACCTTTTGCAGGCTACAAGTAGCCTGCGGTCTACCTATTGTGCAGGCCAGATGTAGAGTAACTGAAAGGAATGGGTTTTTCAGGTCCGTGGCCTGACAGGCAGAGGCACTGCAAAATGCAATGAGCAGTCTGGGTCTCAAAGACAGGAAAGAGATTTATTGGTTGTCAACCAGAGAAATCTCACTCGACACAAATCGGATGAGAAGTCCACTGAAGAAAGGAAATGCAGTATATTTTATAGACTTACAACCACTCTCCTTTCCCCCGCCCGTCCGAGTTTGCGTCATACACATCTGTTACATACATCAAACATTAATTGACATCTCTGACAATTAATTTTGTATTCCTGACGCCAATTAAATGTATTCTTTGGGTCCTTAATTGCTATGTTTGATCTAACTTACACAGGCTTGGGAGTGCCCGTGTCCTTGGTACCATCTTCGCTAGGGAGGCGCTCTAGGTGAGCTCACAAAAGGGGGTGAGAGAGAGAAACAGAGAAAAGATTTCCTTGGACGGCTGGCTACATGTTAATTAATTGTGCTAAAGCTAAAATAATTAGCGTCCTTGGATTCACTGCCTTGGAGGCTTGACCAAAGTTTTTTTTGCAGGAATCAAAGTTTGCCTTGTGACATGAGAATATACATGTGGATACATGTAGAGTGCTCAGTGGATGTCACTACCTTCTAAATATATGTAATTTGTGTCACTTGTGTGGCTATATTATGCAGGGTATAGCTTGGAATACATTGCTTATTGAGCGCATAAGAGTGGCAGTGCATGTGATTTGCTAAAGCAGTTTATAGATAGTAGATCGATACCCTTCACTCCCTTCACTTGCCCCTGACGAGTTCTGGGAATTTACGCCAGTAAATTACCCAGAGGCTGTTCCTCTTGGCTTCTGTTATAGGCTTGCAAGGGATAAATAAATATATCAAAGGTGTAAATACAAAAGTCCTAATATTGCTTGATCTTCCCTTCACACCATTCCCTTGGGGAGGGGTTTTCATCATAGCTCAGGGAGTGACCCTTCATTTTACAAGAGTTTAGGCAGTTCTGCCGGGAAAACTTTTCCAGCCCCTTTTCCCAAAGGGCTCGCTGACACATTTCCAAAAAAAATAAAATAATGAATTATCACAAAATGAAGTGTGGCGTCTTATGGTGGGGGACGCACTGAATAGATGTATGACAAAGAAATACCCCTTAATTCACTAGGGCACTTTCCATAGTCAAATGCTAAGTTAACAGATAAAGTTTGGCAATGTCTGGGAATTAAAAAGTCCATCTGGTCAGACCCATAGACAGCAATGGATGGGTGCGTTCCACAGACCACAACAGTGTAATTTCCCCTTTTTGAGAAGTGCTATGCGGTCGCAACAGCTTCTAAGGGAGTCTCCTAGGGCATGTCATTTACCTCTCAGGGACATCAAATCCTCAACCTTTGAAGGGGCTGACACAGGAAATTTTGGGAACATTGTAATAAACTTGGAAGGTTTGCAACCTCAGGCTCATTGCTTGATATATCATGCCTTAATTTGTGGCAACTAGGCTGAAAAGCCTTGAGGTCTCTCATGTAAATCAAAAACTCATGAGGAGAAATGTTATTGTAGGCCTGCAATTCTCCTGTGCTTGCCCGAGTGAAATGTGGGCAAGGCTGCGTTGCCAGCAGACTCCTTTGGCTGACATAATGGCTTTAGACTGACTAAGCAGTTTGCCTTGAAATACGATTGTCATTCTTCATAAAGAATACATAAGCATTGGCACCTGGTTTCATAAAAGACCAACAACATGGTTATCAACCCTTTTGAATGTGTGGTATGCATAAAACCCAGATTAGTTCATCATTGTCTTTGGTGAAGAAAATAATATAGATAGCTACTTTATAAAGCCATTGTTCTTTGGTATAAAGTCTCGTGACCACCCATGGGGCGCCAAAATTGCATAGAAAGGCAAGTCATAGTCTCTCTCACTCAATGCTTGTGGATAAAAAGTATTTTCAGTGGCAAAGCATGATCATCACACAAATCATGAAAGGCAAAGGAATTTTCACAATGGCTAACAACAATAAACAATAAACAATATCATAAACAGTGATTAATAAGTAATGTCCCTCTGCAAAGCTTCAAAGGCCGCAGGGCATTCTCCTGCCAGATCAAGCACAGGGTGATGTAAATTTGCTCTGTCCTACCGTGCACAGAAAAGCGCTCACTTGTCGGATGCTGGGAGGCTGGTGTGCGTGTGGCAACACAAGTTCTTCTGGGTAGGCCGGCACACACAGACTTCTGTTAAAGTCTGAAAGCAGTGATGATTCCACCAGATTTAAAACTAGCCAAGTCTCTGTCCTGGCGAAAAGGGTGTGAAGGATTAAATTGCGGGCCTAAAGTCTGTTGGCCGCATTTCAAAACAAGAGTCAGTGGCTGTCAAAACTCCGTCTCCCCCCCAGAGACAGAGAGAGAAGAAAAAAAATAATAAAGGTAGGCAGACAGGACTTCAATCTGTCAACCTGAGGTGCAGGGGGAAATCAGCAGACCGCGGTGGGATTCTCCGAAGTGCTAAACGCAAGGCGCACTTAGGATCAGGGTGTGATGCCCACAGGTCAGGTTCGCTTTGTCGTCCTCCGTCCTGGGCGATGTCATCTAAGGCATCTGCATGGGTAGAGGGGCATCACCGGCCAGGTCTCTCTCCCTCTTGGTCATGGGCTCTGGTCCACGCTGGGTGAAGGGGCTGGCGTTGCTGGGTCCAGGGGTCCGGGTCGATCGAGCTCGCGGAGTGAAGTCATCTTGATGATGGTATCGATAGCGGGTGAGGGGTAGCCTCATGAGGGGTAGCTTCATGGAGTACCGGGGAGTCCCCATTGCAGTAGCTACGAGCAGTGCGTCAGCGTTCCAAACCAGATCGACTCCATGATCCAGAAATAAAGAACGGATGGGCTTCTTTCTCAGAGCGAAAAGCCCTTCCTCCAGGATGTATCTGTGTAAAAAGAAAGAACACACACACGAACACAAACACACAAACACACAAAAATGGCCCCTTTGCTGTCCTTGCACTGCAGTGCAGGGTGGCACAGTCTATCTGAAAGTCTTGAAAAGGAAAAAATGTCGTAAAAAGGCAGAATGGGGCTTTCCTCTTTGTAAAACCAGTATGTGAATGGGGGTGGCCAAAATTTTGGTTATCCGCACATCAGTAGTTTTTCACAGGTTCGGCTGGCCCCCCGGTGAATGCTTGCATGATGATTTTGCATGACCTCACAAGTTAGACGCTCAGGTGTCCCCAATCAACCGGCTGGCATGACATACCAGTTTTTCTCATTCTGGGACAGATCCCGTCCCCTAGTCAAACTGCTCTTCTGCACGGGGATAGAAAGGGGGTGTAACTGGCAAAAATGTCCATGAGACGCAAAGTAAGCTCTAGTATGAACCAATTTGTTCCGGCGGGGACTTGGGGTGCACATGTAATCATTGCTGGTTGGAAAGGCGATATGTCCCGTTTGCATTCAGCAGGGGCAAAAAGTAAAAACAGGGAACCTCACCAGTCCGTGTGTAGAGAGGGAAATGAATTGAAAGTCCGTTTAAAAGGAAGACTTCTGTGTCTTGTTCCTCGTCCCTCTCAGCAGCTTCTGGGACCAGGCGTGGAGTAAAAACTGCTGGCAAGATCGTGCCATTTACATTTTAATGGTGTTAATGAAAAGACGGCTGTCAACCGCCTGGGGCAAAAAGATAATCCCTTTTATTCTCCTGTAATGAATTAGGTGTAAAAAGGCACTGAAATAATTTAGGCAATCCACTATTCCTGTGGCCTTTGATGTTATCTGCTAAAGCCTAATTTGAGAAGCATGGCTTTTGTACTGAATAAGCAAGGCTTCTTAAAGTCCAATGTTTTAAACCCGCTGTGATTGCAACGCTTTGAAAAATGTTTGCAAGGTAACAGTTTACGAAGAAGGAGTGGGGCGTCTCCTCCCCCCTCTTCTGTCCTCTGTCTGTCCGAAGCCACAAAGGGAAAGTTAGTCTCCGGCAACAAAAAGGGGGCTGCTTTAATATCTATATCCATCTCCCTGAGTGATGGGTCGAAATGGAAGTTGCACTTCCACGCTGTGCATAATGCCTTGGGAGATTGTTCCAATAAAAATTAACACATTGCTTTTCCATCCCAAACGGGAGGCGAAAAAAACCTTAGGTGGACGTGTAAAATCTCTCTCCCCCCTCTCTCTCTCTCTCTGTGTGTTCTTATCTTTGGGGAGGTAAATTACTCTCAAATGTTATTTTAACTCCCTTGCAGTACATAAAATCACAGTCTGCATTTATCCACTTTTCTCCTGTATTGCAGTAAAGGAGGGATGAGCTCAAGACAACACCAAAAAATGAAGAATTCCAGCTTACTTTAAAGCAACGGTGTGTTTTCAGGGGCAAAATTTGTACTGAATACTCTGCCTACTGTCCCCCTGTTCTAAAAATGGTCCCAGGCGTTTTGGCAGATATTTTAGGTCAGGGAAATGACATTTTTCGTTCGTTTCTAAGAATCTCTTTGTATTTTAGATGAAATTGCCCTGCTCCGTTCCCAAATGCTCTTAGCAGCCGTTTTAAAAAGGGGAGGGGGCGTGTATCCCACCCTCAGTTGTAGTCGTTCCCTGTGTTCGATTACTCTAAGCTCAGAAACACCAGAGACAGAGCTTTCGCCCATCAATGCCTGGTCTTTCTGTTCTTTTCCTGCCTCAGTTTTCTCAACATCAATCCTGTCCATTCCCATCTCTGTCTTGTGTCTCCTCTCTGCTATACTTTCTCTGTCAATTTCTTTCCTTCTATCTTCCCTTAGTTTCCTTCCATCCATTCCTCTCTGTTTCCCATCAATTTTCGGGTTTCCTACTCTGAGCTTTCAGGGCGTTATTCTCCCTCTTCTCGGGCAGCCAGAAGACTCGGGAGAGTTGGAAGGGTGGTGGTTTCCTGCTCTCTTCTGGGGCATACGAGGTGGGGGAGGCTGCTCTAGGCTTTTTGGTGCAGATTTTAAGGAGTGATGTTGGAGTATTTGGATTGTATTTGGCAGCTCGCTGGGCGATTTGTAAAAAAATGCTTGCTGCTTTTTCAGGGCATAAAATTGGTTTGAAAAGAAAGGGGTGGACGTTTTTTACCTCCTAAGTCCTACCCGGCCTTGCTAAAAAAATGTAATTCTCAAATGCCCTATGATGGTTTCTTTTTAAAATGTCCCTTTAGCTGGAAAATTTCGTTGTGTAACAAGCCAGCCTCATCTACACAAAATACATGGGACGTTGCTCTCTCCTGAATACCCAAAAATATTCTTCTCAGTGTCCATACTTCCCCTGGTGTTATTAAAACTGCTGGCGGGGTCTTCTTTTTGGTGGAATTTTTAGTCTCTATGTTTCCTTGTAAGTTCATACGCCTCTTGCTAGCAGGTCATAATTGGTTTGTCCTTCTTGAG
>JAHTLZ010000904.1:0-12213 GCA_023846285.1 Phrynocephalus versicolor
CAGGATCTCAAAAGATTTGGCATCATACCCATAAGAACATAAGAGCATCCTTGCTAGAACAGGCCACAGCCCATCCGGTCCAGCATTCTCTCTCTCGCAGCAGCTCACCGTTTGTTTCAGGGTATTCCCAAGCAGATGTCTTCACTTGCTTACGATTCCCTGCAAATGGCACTGAGAGATATCCCGCCTCTCTCTCCAACCCGGAGGTTGTCCTTAGGCATCCATAATGATAGCCATTGACACCCTTGTTCTTCATGAACTTTTCTGATCCTTTCTTAAAGCTGTCAAGGCTGACAGCTGTCACCACTTCTTCTGGCAGGGAGTTCCACAGACCAGTGATCCTCTGGGTGAAAAAGTACTTTCTCTTATTTGTCTGACATCTAGCACCCAAAAGTTTTATGGAGTGCCCCCTAGTTCTAGTGTTGTGCAATAGGGAAAAGAGTTTTTTCCTTATCTACTTCCTTGTCCACACCATGTATGATTTTATAAACTTCAATCAGGTCACCTCTTATTTATTTATTTATTTATTTATTTATTTATTTATTTATTTATTTACTTACTTACTTACTTACTTACTTACTTACTTACTTACTTACTTACTTACTTACTTACAAAAAATAGCCACCCCACTACCAAGAGGTCTCGTAGGCATCATCCTACCCACTTTTGATTCTTGTGAAATGCTTATGCTTCCTCATGTCTCCTTTGCTCTTATTAAGCCATTTAAGACATATTTTGGGATAATATAATATGAAAGATATGTGGAAAATATATATAGTATTTCTTGTTTTTCCCTTTTTGTGAGAATACACAAAATGAAATAAAACATAAAACGTTCTCCAGCAATTGAACAATTGAGCTTATATACTAAGAGTAAGGTAGGATTTATGGCTTGGAAATGGGCCATGGCACCCAGAGGAAGCATCAACCCCACATAAAGGCAGTGACCAGAACAGGCCGGGAGAAACAAAGAAAGGTCCACCAGATATTCTATTCATTTTTTTCCAAGGTGCAGTCAAGCAAAGAAGGTGAAAACTTCCTTCATTTGCTTCTATTTCTTGAAAATTGTGGAGAAAAATGTGTTGGATTTGGTGGTCTCCAGACTCCTTTGAATGCTCTGAAATCAATAAAAATCATATTCTGCCTGCAGAGGAAATAATTCCTGCATGTTGGATAATATTTTTTTAGCTTTTTTTTAAAGCGTTGGCAAAGTATGCAGCTCAGGAGTTTGGGATGTGCAGTAGTAGGATGGTTAGTATCTGTTAACTGATGGAGAAATTTCTTTAACTGAAAAATAAAATACTGTTTATTTATTTATTTTATTTATTTTTATATTTATATCCCGCTTATCTCCGACGAGGACTCTAAGCAGCTAACAACAAAACATAGAACAACAAGAACAAGTCACAGAGCAACTAATTAAAACAACAGTAAATATAAAATCCTAATCCTAAAGTCTCCAAGCGTGCCCCAGCACGTCAAAGACGTGATTCCTAACAAATAGATTGGAGACATCAATGGGCATAATAAACAACGATGGCGGAGGGAGGGGAAAAAAAATTAAATTAAGTTTCGCCAAAGGCCTCTCGAAATAAAAAGGTCTTTAAGGTTTTCGAAAGGCCTGCAGGGACTCTGCAGAGCGCACTTCGCAGGGGATGACATTCCAAATGGATGGGGCTGCCACAGAGAAGGCCCGGCTTCGGGTGACCGTCTTCCGGGCCCCTCGAGGAGTGGCAACCCGAAGCGAGTGCGCTCGCACCTGCCGAACTGGACGGGCCGAGATGGATCGCTGGACGATACGCTCTGACAGGTAGTCCGGTCCCAAGCCATGGAGGGTTTTATAAACTAAAACCAAGACCTTGAATCTAATCCGGGCCGCAACGGGCAACCAGTGCAGGCGGGCCAGGACTGGTGTGATGTGTTCATGACGACGCACACCAACCACCAGCCTGGCTGCCGCATTCTGTACCCGCTGCAGACGCCGGAGAAGAGTCAAGGGCAGCCCCATGTAGAGTGCGTTACAGTAGTCCAGCCTCGAGATCACCAGTGCTTGGACCACTGTTCTCAGAGAGTCAACGTCCAGGTACGGGCGGATCTGGGCGATCTGGCGAAGATGGAAATACGCGGCCCTGGTCACCGACGCCACCTGGGCTTCCATGGTCAGCGCCGGGTCCAGGACCACGCCCAGATTCCGCACCCTCTCCACAGGCTGGAGAGAACCCCCCAGCTGCGGAAGAGGGCCGCCGTACCCAGACGGTGAACTCCCAAAGAACATAACCTCCGTCTTCTCGGGGTTGAGCTTAAGCCTGTTCGCCCCGGTCCAGGTCAGGACGGCGTCCAGGCACTCATCAAGGATCCTCACAGCTTCCACTGCAGAGGTGGAGAAGGAGAGATAGAGCTGCGTGTCATCAGCGTACTGATGACAGCAGACTCCAAATCTCCTAATGACCCCAGCCAGCGGCCTTACGTAGATGTTAAACAGCATAGGGGACAGCGACGACCCCTGTGGAACCCCTCAAGGGAGTACCCAAGGAGCCGACAACTCCCCCCCATGCAGCACGTACTGTGGACGGTCCTCCAGGAAGGATCGGAGCCAACTGCGAGCAGTGCCTCCGATACCAACCTCGGAGAGCCGATCCAACAGGATACTGTGGTCGACGGTATCAAAGGCCGCTGACAAATCCAGGAGAACCAACAGGGTAGAGCAACCCCTGTCGGCCGCCCGGATTAGGTCATCTTGCAGCGCGACCAAAGCTGATTCGGTCCCCCGACGAGGCCTGAACCCGGACTGGCATGGATCGAGGCACTGCCGATCCTCCAGGTATGACTGTAACCGAACCGCCGCCACCCTCTCGATCACCTTGCCCATAAACGGGACGTTGGCTATTGGGCGATAGTTGGAGAGATCGTCCGAAGGGAGGCCAGGTTTTTTGAGAATGGGCTTAACCACCGTCTCCTTCAGACGAGAGGGAAAACCCCCCTCGCTGAAGGAGGCGGTAGCGATAGCCGAAGCCCATTCGGCCATAGTCCCGCTGGCAGATTTAATGAGCCAAGCTGGGCAGGGATCGAAAGGGGTGGACGCCGGTCGGCAGTGAGCCATAGCCTTGGAGGCCTCGACAGCGGAAACAGGCCCAAGCACATCCAACCGAGGCGACGAAGGCGGCCCAGCACATGGGGATGCCGGGGCAGTACCACTGCAACCAGAGTCGAAGCCGGCCCGGATGGCCTCTATTTTGGAACAAAAAAAGGCTGCAAAATTCTCGCTACTGAACTCAGTAGGAGGAGGCCCGACCAGACTAGGATTGGTGAGGTCCCGAACCACACGGAAAAGCTCCGCTTGACGGTTCGAGGCCTCACCAATTCTCAGGGAGACAAAAGATCTTAGAGCCTCCCTGATCGCGTTGGAATAGCGTCTAGTCTGGGATACAACGGCAGCCTTACTAGTAACCGTCCGGGTTCTTCTCCAGCTGCGCTCTAGTCTTCTCCTCTCCTGCTTCATCGCTCGGAGCTCAGACGTAAACCACGGCGAGGACCGAGCTCGGCACCGGAGCAGACGCTTAGGGGCGATCCAGTCGATGGTCTGGGCAGCTGTATCAAACCAATGGTTGGCCACAACCTCGGCCGGCGCGCCAGTCAGTTCTCCAGGAAACGCCCCAAAGACTTCCTGGAACCGAGAAGGGTCCATGAGTCTTCGGGGACGGGCCAAAACAGGAGGCCGATGGTCCCCGCGAGGAGGGGCCGGAATCGCCACAGGGAAGGTAAGCAGGTGATGGTCTGACCATGACACAGGGAGGGGGACAATGCCCCCAACCTCCAGACTCGAAGTCCCCGACATGGAGGAAAAGACCAGATCCAGGGTGTGGCCAGACCTGTGAGTGGGGCATACAACATGCTGGGACAGACCCATGGGCGCCATGGTTTCCATGAACTCCAGAGCTGCTCCAGAAAGTTCACCGCCGGCATGCACATTGAAGTCACCCGCAACCAAAAGGCGCGGGGACTTCAAAAGTGCAGCCCCGATGAACTCGGAGAGCTCCGGAAGGGATTGTGCTGGGTTGCGGGGAGCACGGTAACCCAGCACAATGCCAAATCTGTCCCGCTGTCCCACCAGCAGGTGAAGGCACTCCAACCCCTGGCTAACCAATGTCGAGGCCCTGCAGACATAAAGAGAGTCCCGATGGACGATGGCGACCCCTCCTCCCTTCTGACCCTCCAGCCTCCCCACACCCTGTTGTTATTCTCATTCCGTTGATGGGGGTTTCTGCATGGTGGAGGGTTGGACTGGATGGCTTTGAAGTCTCTTCCAACTCAGATTCTATGACTCAATAAAAATAGTTATTCTCCTTTGGTAGATAGATCTCAATCTTCTGGCCCTCGTAGGATGTCATTTGCTCAGACTTTCCTGAACGGGTACCATTTATGGCCTGGGGGCAACAGCCTTTCATTGGGATGTGGAATCCTCAAGCGTTTTGTTTTTAGCTTTCAATGCCAACGTTATGATCTCCTTCTAAGAGAAGCTCATGCGACTGCCTTCCCACCCCCCTTGGACTCTCCCGCAGGGCCCAGAAGGATGCCAGGGACAAGTCTCGCTTCATTTCCTCCTTGTGATGGAGTGGAACCAGATCAGGTACGGAGAAAACTGTTCAAGGACAACCCTTGGATTTGAAGCATGGACTATTCAACCACTTGACTCCTGATTGAGGCTGAACATGCCTTTTTTAAAATGAGATCTTTAAAACGGTCAGTAACTATCAGCAATTAAGCAAAAAAATATAATATTTAAATGTGCTTAACACAGAGCAGTGCAGCAGCAGCATGCAGATAAAATGTCAGTATTCATATAAAGTATTGCACAGTTAGGTTAATGGAAGACAATGACAATGGTTAGAGTAAAAACTCATATATTCATATATACATCAAAATATATACACAGCATAACAACCAAGCAATATTTACAACAGACAAACAGAGTGTGGGGTTCTGTTCTCACCATAACAGACCCAGCTAACATATGGCAAGCTAGTGCTTTTTATACAGTTCAGCACCCATCAGATATGAGTTATCACTAATTACAATCTGATGCAATCTGATACAATCATGATGATACAAATTGTTCCACCTGTGCTTCATCACATAAGGTGCCTGTGATTACTTATCTCTTACACTTGTGGATTAACATCATGAGACTGCAGAATCTAACTGCTTCCATTTTACAATTCTCTTTCCACTATCTGTTAAATATACATAACATATATTTTATCAACTTTTACATATCTTGACACCCTTCCTATATTTAACAGATTTCAACTCCTAGCCTTTTCTTAAAACATACATGTTTTTCTTTACATAAAGGCTTTGTAAATATATCAGCATAATTGTCAACACTAGTACAATATTCTAATACAATCAAATGCTGTTCTATGCAGTCCTTGACATTCTGGTAACGGATACCAATATGCTTGCTTCTGGATCCGACCTTTTGATTCTGTGTTAATTGGATACACGAAAAAGAATCATTACACACTTTGACTGGTAGTTTAACATTCACATTTACATCCTTTAACAACTGCACCACCCAGGTTAACTCACAACACAAGTCACTCACAGCCCCATACTCAGCCTCTGTAGTAGAGCATGAAATGTACCTTTGCCTTCGGGCCTTCCATACAACTAGTGAGTTACCTAAGAAAATGGCATATCCAGACAATGACCTCCTTTCTGGACTTGAACCCCAGTCAGCATCTGCATAGCTAATTAAATCAAGATGATCACACATGGATATTTTCAACCTTTCATGCATTGTTCCTTTAAGGTATCTCAAAACACGCTTTATACCTTTCCAATGCTTCATCAATGGCTTTGCAGCATGTTGAGACAATATGTTGATAGTTGCTGCAATATCAGGCCTAGACCATGAACACAAATACATTAATGAGCCCAATACAGATTGGTATAGTTCAACATTTCCAAACACCCCATCATCAGGGTCTCTGTTGAATCCCACGTCCATAGGTGTCGAGACTATATTGCAGTCTTCCATCTTACATTTTTGTATTAGCTGTTCTATCTTGTCACTTTGACACAGATAGAAATTACCTTCAGGATCAGTTGTGACATCAACCCCTAAATAATGTTGTATCTCACCAAGATGCTTCATTTTTACTTCTTTGCCTAATGAAGACATAAACCACTTCACATGTGAGATATCAGGCACCATTAAACATAAATCATCAACAAACACAATCAATATCAAAGAACCCTTTGTGTCTAAGCAAGGATCTGCCCTACTTTGAGAAAAACCTATTTTAGTCAATTTCTCATGCAAATGTCTATTCCATGCCAGTCCTGATTGCTTGAGACCATACAAGGCTTTGTTCAACTTCAGAACAAGTTGTGGATTTTTAAGTTCATATCCAGGGACTTGTTTCATGTAGACTTCTTCCTTCAAACTTGCATTCAAATATGCTGTCTCCACATCAAAATGATGCACTTGGCATTTTCTTGACGCTGCAATTGCCAAGACCATTCTAAATGTTTCAGCCTTCACTGTAGGTGCATATACATCTGTGAAATTCACATATTTCTCTTGTGAGAACCCTTGTGCCACAAGCCTTGCTTTGCCGGTTATATTAGTGTCACTTGACTTCTTAATTTTATATATCCACCTGCATCCAACAGGTTTTTGTCTTTCTGGTAACATCACTGGAGTAAATACCTTATGTTCCTTCAGAGATTCATACTCTTTTTTCATAGCCATCATCCACTGCTTTTGTTCCTAATCAGGCATCTGCAGTACATCTTCATAACACTGTGGCTCATGGGATACAAGATTTACAACAAACCTTTCAGGTGGCACTCCAAAATTGGATCTTGTAGACTTTCTGAGCAACACTGGCTCCTCTTCAACCTTTTCATCATGCAATGATGTCGACTCCCCTCCATCACTGGCAACCTCTTCAACAGCAGGCTCAGTGAGGGGACAAATGCTTGGCAAAAACACTTCATTGTTTGCATGTAGATTTTCCCAGCTTCTTTGTTCGCAAAACGTTGCAGATCTGCTAATATAAACTTTCCCATGATTATCACAAAAACGCCAGGATTTTTCAGCTGGTTGAGAACCAATAAACATAAGTTTCCTTGACTTTGGGCTATCCTTGTGTCTATATTTCTTTGGAACCAATACCCAGGCTTCAGAGCCAAATATATTAAGATACTTGATTGTAGGTCTCTTACCATGTAGCAGAGTATAAGGAACTTCATTAACAGTTGAACTCCATACTCTATTAGACACATAATTTGCATATTTCATCGCCTCAGCCCAATAACCTCTTGAAGTTTCGCACCAGCCAACATTGCATTCATTATGTTTTGAAGAATCCCATTCTTCCTTTCAGCAAGACCATGCTCAGCAGAAGCTGCAGGGTTAGTCAATCTGTGTTTCACCCCTCTTTTCTCCAAATAGTCAACAAACTGTTTAGATAAGAATTCACTTCCTCTATCACTCTGTACAGCAACAATCTTCTGCTTGTACTGATGCTCTGCCATTTGAAACCATTTTCTAAACATAGCACTCACTTCACTTTTGTGCTTCATTATGTAGACCCAAGAATAACGAGAAAAATCATCTGTTATTACTAGGCAGAATCTGGCACCACCAAAAGAATTCGCCATGGGTCCAACCACATCAGTATGTACCAGCTGTAGAGGATGATGTGACTTTCTCAAACTCTTTCTTGCAATGGGAGCAGATTTAATTTTTGTACCTTTGCAAACATGGCAATCTAAATACTTGTCAAAGCTTTGCACAGACCCATGTTCCACATGTTGCAGAGTTTTCCTAATGTTTTCAAAACCTAGATGCCCTAATCTTCTATGTATCAGATGAATGCATTTGTCATGTAGAGGCTTATTATCAACCATGTTCAAAAATGTCTCTGCTGTGCTAATCATAAACAAATTGTTTTGCAGCCATCCAGTTGCAACAGTTTTCCCATTCTTTACAATTTTGCAACTGCTCTCATTGAACTGTACATTAAATCCTTCCTTCACAAGCATAGGCACACTCAACAAATTATTTTTTAGAGACAGTATGTACAGGACCTTATCAAAAACACACTTGAGAGGTTTAAAAAATATTTTCCCTTCTCCACAAATTTCTGCCTGAGTTCCGTCTGCCAAAGTTAGTTTTTCAAACAAACATCTCTTGATTATACAATGAATGCTGGCTCCCGAATCTACAATAAATAATTCCTGCTTTGAGCCCTCCTGTTCATTGTTATCATTAATTACAGACAGCTGGTGAGCTTCACTCTTCCAGCGTGTGCCGGCAACTCTTTTTTGCTTTTGCCTCTTGTTTACCTTATCACAGAAATGCAAAATATGTTTGTCACTCCCACAATTGTGGCATTTCCTTACAACTTGAATTGTTTCTCCAGAAACTTGAACAGGCTTCTTATTTACATTTGAATCAGCTCTTCTCTGTTCCTCCTGCTGCAGCCTTGACAGAATATATGAGACAGACAAATCATCACTTTTCAAAGCTTCCATTCCCATTACTAAATTGTCATATGACTCATCCAGACTTGACAATATCACAAGGCATTTATACTCCTCATCATGTTGAATGCCCACTTCAGACAACTGCTGAAAAATATTATTTACTTTCCTTACATGATCAGAAATAGTTTCACCTGGGTTTTCCCTTGTCCGGAAAAGCTGCTTCATTAGTGATATCTTACTTCCAGCTGAGTCCTTGATGTGAGCAGTCCTCAAAACTAACCACGCTTCACGTGCCGTTTTAGCTTCTTTCACATAAACAAACTGTGACTCCTCCAAGGATAACATCAAAATCGCCAAGGCTTTTGCATCCTCCTTGATATATTGCTCATCTGGATCTTCTTCCAGCTCTTGTTCTACATACTGATAAAGCTCATGGAAAATCAAAAAATGCTTAATGCGCAGACACCAGTCCAGGTAATTATTGTCAGACAGCTTAATTAGAGGCATTGAAGATAAATTTCTACTTGCCATCTTCACTGATAGTGCCGGCTTCACTCCGCCGTTATCTGCAACACTAGTTTTCAGCTTCTTCAGCCTCGTCTGACTTCATTCAGCCTTCAGCAAAGGAGGCTTTTATCCACAAACACTCTGTTTTGCTTGGCTTGCCCTTATCAGCTGCTTATCTCCTCTGTTCGCTTCCAAGCCTCAGAGAGAAAATCCTTTGCAGCTCCTCTTTGTCTCCGTTCCAACTCCAAACCTTTTTTCTCTGCAAAAATACAACTTTATACAGCACACACTTTATCTATACAGGTACAACAAAACCCATCAGGCAGCTGACCCAGCAATTAAGCAAAAAATATAATATTTAAATGTGCTTAACACAGAGCAGTGCAGCAGCAGCATGCAGATAAAAATGTCAGTATTGATATAAAGTATTGCAGAGTTAGGTTAATGGAAGACAATGACAATGGTTAGAGTAAAAACTCATATATTCATATATACATCAAAATATATACACAGCATAACAACCAAGCAATATTTACAACAGACAAACAGAGTGTGGGGTTCTGTTCTCACCATAACAGACCCAGCTAACATATGGCAAGCTAGTGCTTTTTATACAGTTCAGCACCCATCAGATATGAGTTATCACTAATTACAATCTGATGCAATCTGATACAATCATGATGATACAAATTGTTCCACCTGTGCTTCATCACATAACATGCCTGTGATTACTTATCTCTTACACTTGTGGATTAACATCATGAGACTGCAGAATCTAACGGCTTCCATTTTACAATTCTCTTTCCACTATCTGTTAAATATACGTAACATATATTTTATCAACTTTTACATATCTTGACAGTAACCATGCAGGAATTTGATAAGCATACCTCTCTCCATGTGGGGAAGACTATTGTTTCTCTTTTGTTTTGAAGAAACGGCCGAGAGTTTTTTGAGGTTATTCAAAGCTGAAGGTGTGTGACAGCAGGGATTTCTTTCTGTTCCCTATTTTCTCATTCTCAACATATTTCTCTCTCTCTCTGTTATTGAAGGAGACGTAAGCATGTGTAAGAGGAGCCGGGCTTGATCAGAGCAACAGCTGGTTAAGTCTAGAACAGTGCTGGCGAACCTATGCCATGGGTGCCAAAGGTGGCACTCGGAGCCCTTTCTGTGGGCACCCGACATTGCCCCTTCACAGCCACCTGTATTTAGGTTAAATTGCTGTATTGGCACTTTGCAAAAAAATTACAGTGGTACCTTGTATAGCGTAATTAATTTGGTCCAAATTAAATTACGTTATACAAGTTTTCCATTGTACAAACCCTAATTTCCCATAGGAATGCATTGGAAGTGGATTTAATCCGTTCCAATGCATAGCCAAGTACTGTAATGAGAGAGAGAGAGAGAGAGAGAGAGAGAGAC
Source organism: Phrynocephalus versicolor (assembly GCA_023846285.1). Lineage (NCBI taxonomy): Eukaryota > Metazoa > Chordata > Lepidosauria > Squamata > Agamidae > Phrynocephalus > Phrynocephalus versicolor. The sequence continues at coordinate 10,429 of JAHTLZ010000904.1, forward strand.
CCTCCCCCTCCTCCCGCCAAGGCAGTCCTGTTCCCATCCCTGAGGGGGCTGGGAGCCCACCGACTCAAGCCCCCTCCCCCGTGCCCCCCGCCTCCCTCAGCACAGCCCACCGCCCTGAAGCGTGCCGAACAAACACGTCCCTTTGGCGGCGGTAAAAGCAGGCTGAAAGCGAGGTTGCTGAGGCAAGAGGTGCGCGCATCGGGAGAAGGCAACAAACGGGAGACGAGAAGAGCGTGTCGTGGGGAGTGGAGGGGAAAGGCGGGAGGCGGGCCTCTGGGGCTGCGCATGGGTGGGAGGCGGTGAGCAGGAAGAGGGCGCCCGATTGGCTGCCGCGGCTGGTGTCACCCCTCCTGGCCGCCCCTCCCCTCTTTCCCCGACCGCCCCACGTCCTCTTCCCTGGGCGGCCGCAGGTGGTGGGCAGAGGTGGCCGTGGGGGGGAGGGGGTGTGTGACCTGGGGCGGGGGGTGCGCTGGGAATTCCCCCCCGCTCGCTTCTTGCCGGAGTCCTGGAGGCGGCCGGCAGGCACTAGCGGCCCGCCCCGCCGGGAGGAACCCCAGCATCCGCGGCGGCAGCGGCAAGAGGCGAGCGGTGGAGGGAATTCCGAGTGTGGCCCCCCCGCCCCAGATCACACACCCCCTTCCCCTCCCAGCATCCGCGGCGGCGGCAAGAGGCAAGCGGGGGGGGGATTCCCAGCGCGGGCCCCCCACCCCAGGTCACACACACCCTTCCCCTCCCAGCATCCGTGGCGGCGGCAAGAGGCGAGCAGTGGGGGGAATTCCCAGTGTGCCCCCCCGCCCCAGGTCACACACACCCTTCCCCTCCCAGCATCCGCGGCGGCGGCAAGAAGCGAGTGGGGGAAAAATCCCAGCGCGCGCCCCCCCGCCCCAGGCCACGCACCCCCTTCCCCTCCCAGCATCTGCGGCGGCGGCAAGCGGAGGACCCTGCCAGGTAAGGGCGCCCCTCCCCGGCTCACCCGCCTCCGTGCCTGCCGCCCCTCCCCTCTTTCCCTGACAGCCCCACGTCCTCTTCCCAGGGAGCTGCAGGTGGTAGGCGGAGGTGGCGGCGGGGTTGCGCCACTTGGTATACAGTGGTACCTCGTATAATGGAGGGAGTGGGGTGCGCCGGGCATCCCCCCCTCTTGCTGGAGCCCCGGAGGACTTAGCTCCGAGGGGCTCATGGGGGAGGAGGGGGGGCGGAATTTTTTTTCCGTTGTACGGATTTTTCGTTAAACAAACCCTCCGTTATACGAGGTACCACTGTAGTGGCTTTTGAATTGCAGTTTGGGCACTCGGTCTCTAAAAGGTTCGCCATCACTGGTCTAGAATCTTGTTTCACATGGAGGCTCCCAGAGGCCTCCAGGAAGCTCCCAAGGCAGCCAAATAGTCCACCAGGAGCTCTTTCCCTCCCCCTCTTGACGCCCCAACAACGGGGATTTGGATACCTTTTCCTGGAGGGAACTCACGGCCAAGGTGACTGGTAGACCTTGGTAAATTTTTCCTCCTATAGAAAGGCTGTTCACGAAATTTTATATCTACAGTGTAAGAGCCATCCACTTCACTTTCATTGTGTTTTGCATTTAGGGAGGCTTTTGTTATGAAACCCATGCGTAAGGCTGCCTCCTTTCTGTTCCCATTTTAGGGTCCAGTGACCTTTGAAGAGGTGACCGTGTCGTTCACCCAGGAGGAGTGGGCCCAGCTGGATCCGGACCAGAGGGAATTGCATCGGGAAGTCATGGAGCAGAACTGGCAAACAGTATGTTCTCTTGGTAAGACACCCTCTTTCCCT
>JAHTLZ010000905.1:0-12462 GCA_023846285.1 Phrynocephalus versicolor
CCCATAGGATGGAGTTCCAAGGTCTGGGAGCAGTAACAAAGAAAGCCGTCTTGTGTGGCTTCATCAGATACCATCTGTTAATTGTAGGAGTCTTTGCCCTCTCATGGTGAAGTAATAAGGCGAGACACCGGGTGGGATTTTAACCAGGCCACACTATATTAAACATTCCAATGGTACTGAACTTCAACATAAGAGGTGCCTGTCATAGTGTGCATAAAAGGTTGGAACCCTGGGGTCTCCTGGGACCCCTCCAACCAGCAGTCTTTGGGCGAGTTCCTACGCCCTGGTGGTGCCGTCCCCCAGACAGCACCTCCAAGGCCGGTAAGGTTTTAAACCACCCCCGGGTCCTCGAGCCCCCTCCGGTGGGGGCTCTTGTCCCGGGGGGATCCCAATGCATCCTTCCCCAGTAGCTGTAATCTCCTGATCCACAGCGTCCCGAGGTTGGATGGACCAGGAGTATTTATTCCCCTTTGCCAACTCACCTGATGCTTTAACCTTTTGCATTACCACCACAGCCATGGACCTAGCCTTGCTATGGCCCATGCCACCCACACTACAACCTTAATTCCATCTCTAGGCCCCTCTACACATCACCCAAGAAAATTTCTAGCTCTGCTGCCGACAAATGCATTCCGCCATCTCTGAGCAGCACTTTTTTTTCCAACTTGATGTCTGGGTGGCCCACGACTGAAGAATAACCTGGTGGGGTCTACAACCTTGCAAGCAATGAACCTGTTCTGTGGTATAATGAACTTCACTCTTTCCTTAAGATCCTTCAACTTATCCACCAACAATTGGCAAGATTGCTCCCACATATCAATTTCAATGCCCAAGAATGTAAGGACCGTTGTCGGCCCTTCAGTTTTCTCCTCTGCCAGAGGGACTCTCAGCTCTTCTACCAATGCCCTCATTAAGAAATAACAAACCCCAGAACCCGTGGGCCCAGAAAAAATATAATCATCCAAGTAGTGTGTGGTGCTGCACACCTCTGCAGCCCATTCCAAAAAGATGCTCAGTTTCTCAAAGATTCCACAGGACACAGAGCACCCAAAAGGGAGGGCCCTATCCATATAATAACCTCCTTGGAAATGAAATCCTAGCAACTCAAAATCATTGGGGTGTGCTGCTTAAAGATGGGCACGAAATGAACTTTTAGTTCATTTCGTTATTCATTATTCGTTTTCTTACATAACAAAACAAGTAATGAAGACCAGAGTGATTTTAGAACAAACTGAACCAAACTGAAAACAATTGGTTTGGTTTGGTTTGGTTTGGTTCGTTTTGTTCTAGAGAGAGCCCCGTTCTCACCTCCGCATGCGGAAGCAGAACCAGAACTCTCTCTAAAGGGATCTTCTCCACTGGTGATAAGAGCCTGGCTGTCATTGCCATTGGGGGAGGACTCTCTAGAGAGAACCCTATTCTCATCTCCTCACGCGCAGGCAGGACCGGGGCTCTCTCTAAAGGGATCTCCGCCACGGGCAGATGACAGCCCGCCTGGCTCTCATCTGCCCGTGGGGGAGGTTGATTTAGAGATGGCCCAGTCTCGGCTCCACACACGGAGGTGGGCCTTGGGCTCTCACTAAAGCGGTCTTCCCTGTGGGCAGCGATGACAGCCCTGCTGTCATCACCACTTGTGGGGGAGAACTGTGTCGAGAGAGCCCCGTTCCCACCTCTGCATGTGGAGGTGAGAACGGGGCTCTCTCTAAAGGGATCTTCCCTGCGACACAGAACATTGCATTGCAGCCTGGATTTCAGAGCCATTTTAGCCATGTGGGTTTGCTTCTTCTGGGCCTATGTGTCCCTATATTTATTATATACTGTCCTGTTTAATCCTAAGTCTTTCCCAATATAAGCATTACATATATTTTAATGGTGGTTGCTCAGTAACATTCCTCTTATGAAGTACCTCAGTGTGAGTGCGATATACTCAGTCCAAGCTGTGTTAAGACTCACTATTGCCCTAGTTCAGATATTCCTTATGGGTGTGTCTCTAAGCATGTGTGAGTTCATGCATCTTTGAAAGCATGAAGTAACATGTGCTAGAGCTAAGCTTGCTAATACAGTAGTCCCCCTCTACATCATGGTCCATATATCACAGCCCCACTATATTGAGGGACTGCAATATATGGATCCCGCTGCCACCATCTACCCACTGCCACCCTGCCGCTGTCCCTACACAGACCACTGGTACCTCTGCCATGCCTGTCACTGCCACCACCAACAACAAAGTGCCTTTGGAGAGGAGGGGTGACAGTGATGATGGCAGCAGCAAGGGAGTGATGGCATCTGCATATCATGGATTTTCATTTATCATGGGTGGTATGAGAATGTACCCTCTGCAATAAATGTGGGTCTATTGCATTTCTTTTGGTGTCACTTGAATATAGCATTTGATTGTGCAGCACCAGGGAGGCCTCATCGATCTAGAGATGCAACACCCACTAGACAAAAGATCTGGGATTTGCAGATATGTTTTCCAAGTCATTTTAATTATATTGTTCATATTATACACTTTTCAAACTACATGTGTAAAACACTTTGTGCGCCCCAAAGGTTATAAAAAGCAGCACCTAAATCTTAGTTTAAATAAGTTTATGTATGAATATATTGTTATTGTGGCTTAATGCCATCACTTGCAAACAATAAAGGAAGTTTTGTGTGCAAACTCCGGGAGGCAGTGGAGGACAGGAAGGCCTCGTGAGCCCTGGTCCATGGGGTCACGAAGAGTCGGATACGACTGAATGACTGAACAACAATCATTGCTTCTCCCAAGTGAGTTTGAAGTGAAATCATTTTGTTTTCTGTGCAGCATGTGCAGCTTTTGTCAGCCCAAATATTTTGAAATGGTGTGGGAATTCTAAGTGGATAATCCACTGTGAATATAGCCATAAATACATTGCCTCTTGATTTCACATAAAAGGCAAACTGCAGCATTTATCTGGCCATAGATGTGGTTGTGAGAAGCAGATTTTCTGTTCTTCGCATCTTTTGTTCAAAACAAAACCCAACAGGGAATGAAGTGCCATTCTTTATTCCCATTTAATACGGACTAAAAGAAAAGCCTTCTGTTTGTGGCTAAATAGCCATGTCATTTAAACCCGTATTACCACTGCAGTTGAAAGCAAACAAAGAAAAGAGCTTTATCTTGTAAAATATTAGTGGAGTTCCCCTAGATCTTATTTCAGATAAAGGCCTGTTATGCCTTCCACAGTGTTTTCAGTTCAGTATTATTCAATATGTTGTCTGGAAAAATTGTCTTTTGTTTCCTGGTAAACTAATCTGTCAGCGCTGCTCCAGTGATGATAGGCTGAGGTACAATGAGCACCTTTAAAGACTGATAGATGGCAGAGTCAGTCATCTTGCATCACTTTCCTCCAGGGCGATGATGTGTACGCTCCCCCCTTCATTTAGCCATTTCGCTTTGCATCTCTTCAAGAAAAGATAACTAGTAAGAGTGTTTCCTGTCAACACTAGCCCTCCTTAAGTGGGACTGTGTTTCACAAGGCATGTTACAGTTGCTGCTGAGTAAAGTAACCACCTTGAAAATGACTGTGCACTGGTACTGGGAAATTGAGCCGTGTGCAACAAAGCATGGTTTAGGCCTGAGGCTGCTGATGAACAATAGATACTACAGAATGAAAAAACTATGGCAACAGCACTGCCTGCAACAGCAACAACCCCAATTTTCATTGCAGCACAAACAGAAAAATAAAATGTGGGTGAGTATGTATATAAAATCAGCAGTGTTTTTATCACTCAACAGACAACATTTCTGTTGCAATAACAAGAAAAGCCTTTACCAAACCATGTGATACAGAAAAAGAAAATATATTTGTTTAGCTTATATTTGTTTGCTGTTGGCTTTGAAAGGCAATTCAAAACTTTACTCTAGAGATGGGGAGGAATTGTCAACATGGTGGTTCATCATGGTTTGTACTTCATCGACCTTGATCATCGATGAATTTCTGTGTACTGACAAACCAACAAATTGGTCCATTGGTTCATCAGGTTGTCAAACAGCCCTGGGGCTGTCAAATGAACAAATAACCCACTCAAAAAACTGCCCTCCCTACCCTCACAGCCTGTTCCCCCCTCCCACTGCCCCCTCATCTCCCTCCCTTGTCTACCACCACTGCCAATGATGCCACCACTATTTTTTTAATGGTGTAGATAGCCGCATCTATGCATGTTCCCAGGTAAGTGGGGAATTGTGAAGATGGCCCCTGGCTAGCTGAAAGTTCAGAATGAATGAAAATGTGTTTTTAAAAATTGCAGTGACCACCGTGACAGCAAAAGACAAAGTTAGGTGGTGACCGGGCAGTGGGAAGGGTTAAGGCTGTGGGGGTTATGGGGCAGTCCATCTCTCTCTCTCTCTCTCTCTCTCTCTCTCTCTCTCTCACACACACACACACACACACACACACACACACACACACACACACACACACACACACACACACACACACACACCAACATGATAATTCAGTGGTCCACTTCTCTGCTCCAGTCACTGGATCAGTGATTAGCAGTGGGACTATGGAGGCAGTATTTCTGACTGTTTGTTGTTGCTGATCTAACAGTATGGAAGAGGACTTCAGGTGCATGTACCCCTTTACCTTCATCTTTGCATTTGCAAATGTCACAGCAGTATTTCTCTCCCTTATCTAAATAAAGAAAAACATACATATTAACATAGTTATGATGTCACTTAAATTAGCATTTGCTTTTCACAGTATACTTAATTCTCTTGATTTGTTTCCAATAGGGGATTTTGCAGGTGCTATCTAGTTTTAAGCCAGTAGTAGAGGAGATGGGATTTTTATCATTATCTTTTCCAAGGGTCTAATTACATCTTCTCACTAGAAAGTTATAATAGCAGTGGTACTATTAGGATTACTTTGCAACTGGTAGCAGAGTCTAACAGTAGATCTATAACATTAACTTTAGATTTACTTTTTTTGGTGAGAGCAGCGTTAGCTTGCCATTTTAGTGGTCTGCTCCAGTCATGTATATTCTATCAAAGACTACAGATTCCATATACATCTTATACATCTCTCACCGCACCTTCCTGAACCTGCTGGGTGCTGCCACCAAATAACAACCAGTCCCCAAAGCCTTCACCAGGTTTACTGTTGTTGGTTAACTCCATCTGTTGTTGTTGTTCAGTCGTTCAGTCGTGTCCGACTCTTAGTGACCCCATGGACCAGAGCTCGCCAGGCCTTCCTATCCTCCACTGCCTCCCGGAGTTTTGTCAAATTCATTTTGGTTGCATCGATGACACCGTCCAACCATCTCATTCTCTGTTGTCCTCTTTTCCTTTTGCCTTCGATTTTTCCCAGCATCAGGGACTTTTCCAAGGAGTCCTCTCTTCTCATGAGGTGGCCAAAGTACTGGAGCCTCGGCTTCAAAATCTGTCCTTCCAGAGAACATTCGGGGTTGATTTCTTTCAGAATGGATAGGTTTGATCTCTTTGCAGTCCAGGGGACTCTCAAGACTCTCCTCCAGCACCACAGCTCAAAAGCATCAATTCTGCGGCGATCAGCCTTCTTTATAGTCCAGCTCTCACTTCCATACATCACTACTGGAGAAACCACAGCTTTGACTATCCTGACCTTAGTTGGCAAAGTGATGTCTCTGCTCTTTAGGATGCTATCTAGGGTTGCCATTGCTTTCCTCCCAAGAAGCAGGCGTCTTTTTATTTCGTTGCTGCAGTCGCCATCTGCAGTGATCAAGGAGCCCAAGAAAATAAACTCTGTCATTGCCTCCATTTCTTGCCCTTCTATTTCCCAGGAGGTGATGGGACCGGTGGCCATGATCTTAGTTTTTTTTTAGATGTTGAGCTTCAGCCCATTTTTTCACTCTTCTCTTTCACCCTCATTAAGAGGTTCTTTAATTCCTCCTCACTCTCTGCTATTAGAGTAGTATCATCTGCGTATCTGAGGTTGTTGATATTTCTTCCGGCAATCTTAATTCCGGCTTGTGATTCATCCAGACCTGCCTTTCTCATGATGTACTCTGCATATAAGTTAAATAGGCAAGGTGACAGTATACAGCCTTGTCGTACTCCTTTCCCAATTCTAAACCAGTCTGTTGTTCCATATCCAGTTCTGACGGTTGCTGCTTGTCCCACATATAGATTTCTTAGGAGACAGATAAGGTGGTCAGGCACTCCCATTCCTTTAAGGACTTGCCATAGTTTGTTGTGGTCTACACAGTCAAACGCTTTGGCATAGTCAATGAAGCAGAAGTAGATGTTTTTCTGGAAACTCTCTGGCTTTCTCCATAATCCAGCGCATGTTGGAGATTTGATCTCTAGTTCCTCTGCCCCTTCGAAATCCAGCTTGCACTTCTGGAAGTTCTCTGTCCACATACTGCTGAAGCCTGCCTTGTAGAATTTTGAGCATAACCTTGCTAGCGTGTGAAATGAGTGCAATTGTCCGATAGTTGGAGCATTCTTTGGCGTTTCCTTTCTTTGGGATTGGGACGTAGACCGATCTTTTCCAGTCCTCTGGCCACTGCTGGGTTTTCCAAATTTGCTGGCATATCGTATGCAGCACCTTTACAGCATCGTCTTTTAAGATTTTAAAGAGTTCAATTGGAATGCCGTCACCTCCACTGGCATTGTTGTTTGCAATGCTTTCTAAGGCCCACTTGACTTCACTTTCCAGGATATCTGGCTCCAGGTCAGCAACTACGCTATCTTGGTTATCAGGGACATCCAGATCTTTCTGATATAATTCTTTTGTATATTCTTGCCATCTCTTCTTGATCTCTTCTGCTTCAGTTAGGTCCCTACCATTTTTGTCCTTTATCATATCCATCTTTCCACGAAATGCCCCTTTAATATCTCCAATTTTCTTGAACATATCTCTGGTTTTTCCTTTTCTGTTGTTTTCCTCTATTTCTTTGCACTGTTCATTCAAGAAGGCCACCCTGTCTCTCCTTGCTATTCTTTGGAAGTCTGCATTCAATTTCCTGTATCTTTCCCTTTCTCCCTTGCATTTTGCGTCCCTTCTCTCCTCCGCTATTTGTAGGGCCTCGTTGGACAACCACTTTGCTTTCTTGCATTTTCTTTTCTTTGGAATATTTTTCATTGCAGCCTCCTGTACAATGTTACAAGCCTCCATCCATAGTTCTTCAGGTGTTCTGTCCACCAAATCTAGTTCCTTGAATCTATTCTTCACTTCCACTGTGTATTCATATGGGATTTGACTTAGGTTATACCTGTCTGGCCCAGTGGTCTTCCCTACTTTCTTCAGTTTAAGTTTGAATTTTGAAATAAGAAGCTGATGATCTGAGCCACAGTCAGCACCAGGTCTTGTTTTTGCTGACTGTATAGAGCTCCTCCATCTTTGGCTGCAGAGAACATAGTCAATCTGATTCCGGTATTGTCCATCTGGTGATGTCCATGTGTAGAGTCACCTTTTGTGTTGTTGGAAAAGAGTGTTTGCAATGACCAGCTTGTTCTCTTGACAAAACTCAATTAGCCTTTGCCCTGCTTCATTTGGAACTCCAAGGCCAAACTTGTCAGTTATTCCTTTTATCACTTAACTCCCTACTTTACCATTCCAATCCCCTATGATGAGAAGAACATCTTTCTTTGGTGTCAGTTCGAGAAGGTCTTGTAAGTCTTCATAAAATTGGTCAATCTCAGACGCTTCAGCACCGGTAGTTGGTGCATAAACTTGGATTACTGTGATGTTGAAAGGACTGCCTTGGAATTGTACCGAAATCATTCTATCATTTTTTAGGTTGTATCCCAGCACTGCTTTTCTCACTCTATTGTTGACTATGAGGGCTACTCCATTTCTTCTATGGGATTCTTGCCCACAGTAGTAGATGTGATAGTCATCTGAACTGAATTCACCCATTCCTGTCCATTTAAGTTCACTGATGCCCAGGATGTCAATGTTTATTCTTTCCATCTCATGTTTGACCACATCCAGCTTACCCTGGTTCATAGATCTCACATTCCAGGTTCCTATGCAGTATATTTCTTTGCAACATCGGACTTTCCTTTCTCTTCCTGGCACGTCTGCAGCTGAGCGTCCTTTCGGCTTTGGCCCAGCCACTTCATTAGCTCTGGAGCTACTTGTACTTGTCCTCCGCTCTTCCTCAGTAGCATGTTGGACACCTTCCGACCTGAGGGGCTCATCTTCCAGCGTCATATCTTTTAGCCTTTTGTTTCTGACCATGGGATGTTCTTGGCAGGGATACTGGGGTGGCTTGCCAGTTCCTACCCCAGGAAGTCTTATTACAGGCCTCATTTTCACCAGTGTAATTAGCCTTACAATGATGAAAGCACAGTTCAGCCTGTTTTATTAGTTTATTCCTTTTACCGAAACAAGGCTATGAGCCAATATTCCTCTTCTACTGCTTCAACTCTGCCACAGCTAACAGCTGAAATTGCACTCTTCTTAAAAAGAGTAAGAACAGCTTGGTCGAAACACTCAGAGCCTATGTTATTTTGATGATCCAGTGGTGAATGTGTGTACCAGCATCAGTGGTAGGCATGGTGTAAAATCTTGTGACTGCTGTTTTCAAAATTAATAGATGGAATTAGTATACCAAGGAAGAATAAGAGAATATTCTACTCTTGCATCTACTTGATTTCTAAAGCAATGAGCAGTTACTTTTATGACACCTTTTTTTTTGTACAGACTCCTTTTTTATTGTAAACCTTATCACAATATTTAAAAAGAATGAGAAGTTTCAGTATTACAAGCTGTTAAGTCAGGGGTGCCCAAACTTTTTGTAAGGAGGGCCAGATTTGGTGGCTGAGAATGTGTCAGGGGCCGGTTGCTTCACAAGGTTCCCGGTGATGCCGGTGGTGGCAGCCCGCGCACGGGCCCAGCCTCACATGGTTGCCAGCGGTGCCGGTGGAAGCAGCTCGCATGATGGCAGGCCGGCCGGCCCATCCAGCCCCACAAGCTCTGCGGCGGTGCTGGTGGTGGTGGCCCGCCCCCTCGCTCACCCACCCAGCCCGACAAGCTTCTACTTACCGCCGGCCGGCCTGCCCAGCCCCTCAAGCTTCCCGGCAGTGTCAGTGTTGGTGGAAGATTTTTTTTTTTTAAAAAAAAATGGGGCGAAGGAGGGGGAGGGAGGGGCGGGCCAGCTAGCCGTGGGCCACTCAGAATGGCCTGACGGGCCGGATTTGGCCCCCAGGCCGGACTTTAGGCAGGCCTGTGTTAAATACTTCTCATATAGATGGAATCTAATTTACCTTAAAGTTTAAACAGTCTTTTTAATGCAGTATATGGGTGGATGCTTGCTTATGCACATGTTCAACTGAAATAACATATTCTCCAAAATGTCTGTGAAGATTCTCAGTCATCCAGGTGAGTTTATCTGGAAGTTGAGTCATGGCTACTGGACTTCTTTTTGAGAGACAGAAACATTTCGCTGTTCTTCCAAACAGCTTCATCGGTCCGAATCTGTAGCGATGACTCAACTTCCAGACCAAAAACAAACAAACAAACAAACCTTGGAAAACGTCTTTACTATTAAGTTCTCAGTTTTATTTATTTATTTATTTATTTATTTATTTATTTATTTATTTATTTATCTATCCATCCATCCATCCATCCACCGTCATGTTGGACTCTAAGCAACTCCCATTCAATTAAAACCTTCACAGTAAATGCCATTAAAAACACCATAATGTCAATACAGTATATAAAATTGCAACCAATCACAGAGGACAATACAGGTCTAGGTTTAAAGGGACAGGTAGGAGAAGTTCAAAAGATCATATTTCAGTTTAATTTGTTAAGGTATGAATAAGACTTAGGAGTACACACACAGCTGTTTTGTGATGCCCTTCAAACTGACATAAAGGCAAGGAAGCTGCCAGCGATGGTTTTCGGTTTTGCCTAAACCTAGAAACTGCAATTAACCACCTCAGAAAACTTTATTTTGTGACTTGTACTGAAGCTGTTAACCAGAGTGAAGAGAAAACAGACTGTGCACACAGTTGCCAAGTTACCACCAGTTCAAATTGGCCACAGTTAGCACAATGACATAAAATGGCTTCCTGTGTTCTTTGTTCCTATGGCTGGGCATACACCTAGCCTTAAGAAAACTGGGGCCTTCTTTTCATTCCTTCTCCCTCAGTGCTTGCAGAAATGGACACGAGAAAACTTCCTAGGCCCCCCACTTTGTTTCCTCAGGTAGGAGATACATGTATGTTATTGGGAAAGCAAAGTAATTGAACAGAAATAAGCCTTTGCATCTTTCTATGTAATCCAATTTGTACTGTGGTCAGAAAGGGCATAAATCCCACTGTCCTATTAGCTACCACTCCCTGTGGTAGTGATGAATAGATGTCCATATAGGTGCCTCTGCTTCTCACTGCAAAATAATGAGAAAATGATCATGTCTTTCTTCCTATTATGTGAAGTGATGCAGCATGTTATTCAGTTTTAAGTGTTCAGAAAGGCCAACGGTACTCCATAAACATATTAGAATGCCGGAAATACTTTCAACTGCCTGTGTTACATTAGCCTCTGCAAAGAACACTTGTAGCACACAAGCTTCATACATTGGAGTATAATCTAAAACCTCAAAAGGATGTGGGGTGGGGTGGGGTGAGGAAATCCACTGCAATGTAATTCCAAATGGAGAGAGAATGAATTCTTTTAAGGCTATTGTGTTTCACTTCTTTATCTGAAAGATGTCCTAGGGGTTTGATTTCATTCTTTGAGCTTAAAAATAGAGTTGCAGGTTTTGTTTTGTTTTTGTCATCTACCTGCAACTTCTTTCTAGTTATTTAGTTCCCAACAAACAAATGCATTATAGAAAAGGAAAAGAAGCAGTGCTTCTCATATTTGTAAATCAAATATGAGTAGAGATGGGCACGACTCAGAAAAAAAACTTCGTTTTCGGTTTCGGTTTCGGCTAGGGTCCGATTCGTTTCGTTTCCGTTTTTCGCGAAAAATCGAAAAAATTAGTCGTTTCATTTTTCGTTTTTTTCGTTTTCGTTTCTACCGCGATTTCGCGCATTTTGACGTCCGACCGAGACTTGCGGCTTGCGGGCGTAGCGCGGGCGGCGGGGGCGCGGGGGTACATGCGTGGGCGGCGGCAGCGGCAAGCAAGGGGATTGGCTTGCGGGCGCGCGGGCGCGCGGGCGCGCGGGCGCGGGTCCCGCAAACGAGCAGGCGAAATACAGTTGCCTGGGTGATGGACTTGCTAAGCAAACCAAGTGGGGTAGAAACAAATTTGCATTTCTTTTTTCCCCCTCTTGGTCTGCTGTGCTGCTGAATCTGCTGATGCTGAACCACCCAGCAGCCACCCTACTTGGTCTGGCTGACGTGCCTGTTTGTTGTACTTTTTTGTTGTTTGGTTTTTTGATACCATCCCATCTCCCCTCCACCTCTCAGAGGCAGCAGGAGAAAGACATGCCGTTCCTCCCCAAATCTGGATGAGGGGTCTACAACTCTACTCCTCTCAAATTGCCCCCCCATCTCCAAGGTCCTTCTGCCTTCACTTCACATTCACAGTCAAAGTCACACACACACACTTAAAGGACAAGCAATACAGCCAAAGCCAATGCAACCCTGCTTTTGGTCATGGATTGGTCTGGTGGTCAGCATTCAGCAATGCATTAGACTACAGTTAGAGCCTGAGGTGGTTAAAGCTACGTTTTACGTTCGTACCTAGCTACTAGTAGCTAGTACAGCCGGAATAGCTTTGGTAGGGATGGGAATGGGATAGGGCTCTGGGTTGCTCTGACTTAAGTTTTACAGCCCACAGCCCAGCCCACTAGGCTATACAAGGAGGACTATCTATGGGCGACGCGTCCACTCCACAAGGCCAGAGTAAGGGCGGCCACTCCTGCCAGGCCACAAGGCAGAGTAGGAGACCACAGCACAGAGCCTGAGTACGGGAGGCTCACTGCCAGCTCCAGTATAAAAAGGAGCTGAATTGCCTGACTGGAAGTAAAATGCCATTGTCCTTGGGTCACAGTGTCTTGCAGCCCAGAGGAAAGAGTTGCAGAGGAGGCCAATCACCTTGAGTCTGGTCTGGCACCACACTGCCTGCGATGCAAACACTGTTCAAATCATTACCCCCCTTCTGTGTGAAACACGGCATCTCGCAGCCCAGAGGAAAGACTGGAGGAGGAGGAGGCCAATCACCTTGGGTTTGGCCTGGCACCACACTGCCTGCGATGCACCACCACATGTCACTTTTGGACTAAGTCTTGGTGGTGCTGTACGTACTCGAACGCTGTTCAAAATCAGGAACCCCCTTCAGTGTGAGACACAGCGTCTTGCAGCCCAGAGGAAAGAGTGGAGGAGGAGGCCAATCACCTTGGGTTTGGCCTGGCACCACACTTCTATGCGATGCACCACCACATGTCACTTTTGGACTAAGTCTTGGTGGTGCACTGCTGTACGTACTCGAACGCTGTTCAAATTCAGGAACCCCCTTCAGTGTGAGACACAGCGTCTTGCAGCCCAGAGG
>JAHTLZ010000906.1:0-10619 GCA_023846285.1 Phrynocephalus versicolor
CTCTACTTTTTTCAGTGCCAAATATTAAAAGGGAAAATTTTGAAAGCCCGAGGCAGAACACCATACATTTGGTGTGTGTGTGTGTGTGTGTGTGTGTGTGTGTGTGTGTGTGTGTGTGTGTAGGGGCAGGGATAAGAATGCTTATACTATATTATTGTATATAATTCTTCAAGATTTGAAATATTGATGCAATAAATCCTTGTATGCCATGGATTGAGAGCCCAAATTGTGTGATAATGATACCATTTTGTCTGGCCCCGTAATTGAGTATGACGGAGTTTGCTTGTTCAATTAGACATAGCTAGGGGTGTGTGTGTGTGTGTCAGTACCCATTGCCAGGACACTCAAATAGGAAAAAATCCTGTTTCGGCCCCCTGAGTGCATAAGCAGCTGTGTTTTAGATCTGACCCCAGTATAAAATATTACACCCTAAAAGAGTTTGAAAGCTGCAGAAACACAGTGAAATAATTAAATAAAAATAAGCTAATTTACACAAGCGATGGCTAAATTTCTCTTGAAAAATACAGGAACCCACTCTTTGCAGCTTACACAAAATGTTTGTGTCACAAGGCGGAAACTTTGATTACACAGGATGGCAGGTATTAGTGTAATATTAAACCATGCAAACAGAGGCCATCTCTTGCCCATTGTTTGGGGGCTTGTTACAGATTAACCCTGTAAGACAGAAATACTACAAATGTCACCCCTATTTGTCGTTGCAAGAGTACTTCCCTCCGGAAGTAGAAGGAGAATCATCATCTTCAACTGGAGAACTGCAAGAAGGGTGAGTATTTCACATTAGCTTTATGGGGTATTATTTTGAAAATCTTGTGTAGAAGGCTTTAATTTTGGATCATGGGGATAAAATGGGTATTTTATCCAAATCTAGGTAGTTTTTAAATGTTAAAATCTTAGAGGATTTGAAATGTGTCTTAACATTAATGAGACCACACACGTTTATATGGTTCAACATTTTATTCTGTGATTTCAAGCTTACAGCGTTTAGATAATTGTTAAAATAGTTTATAAAATATATTGATCAGCAGTTTTCTCAGAAAATTACTTGCTGGAAGTCTCCTGTTGTGGGCATCTAATATTGCTGCCAGTCCATTTTCCTGAATGAGACAGGGGGGGGGGGGAGAGTGTCAAAATACTGTTTCAATACTTTGTAACAAAATTATGAGGGAAGGGGGGAAATATTTTTCTTTCAAATATGCTTACCCAAGACTCCAGATTCCAAAGCCAGGTTTTATGGGATGATAAAAATTCAGCAGTCTACCATCTGGATGATATTCTTTGTAGACAAAGCACCGTTGGTTTGTTGAAAATATTTCAACAAGCAAGCCGCGTACATTATTAACGCCAATATGCGGCCCCAATTCATCTGATTATCAGAAACTGTGGCTGCAGCAGTCTTCATAAACACTTTGCATGTTTCATTAATATTGCACAGCTGTAACTCCTGCAAATAACTGTGAATCTTGCATTCAAAGTCGGGTTGCATAGAGGCAACAATTCTTTCTAAAATATTATTCAGGTTTTCGGTCAGGGGTTGCAATTGCTCGTGAGATGTCTCATTTTCTGATAAATAGATGCTACATGCATGCATTAGATATTTGGTGAGTACAGAACGGGTGATGCCTGCCATCTCCTGTGTCTTAATCGTTTGCACAGACATGTTGTAACTTGCAAACCTTTTTCAGACCGCCCCCACCGCCTGTTTTGGCAATGAAACCCCTAAAACTGGGACTAGCGCCACCCCCTGGAAAAGATTTAGGTCAGTTTATTCCTCACACAAAAATGGTTTTACACAAAATGTCAACGTATTATTATTATTATTATTATTATTATTTGCAGATGACTTTGTTGCTGCAGCTCCAATGAAGGTGTCCTCAAAAGGTCTGTATCCCCCCCTCCTCCTTATAAATTCTGCTTTGGCAATGAGCTTTGGTTGCCGAGGGGAATTTCTGACACACACCCATGTAAAATGATTTGTAATATTTCAGGACATGATTCTCATTCATGCTCATCAAAAGAAGATTTTAGAAAAATGCCATCACCTCCAAAATGCCATCAGCTGGCCTCCAAAATGCCATCAGCTCAGGCCGTGCCCATGTCCTCCAAAGGTTTGTAGGCCCCCATCCTTATGAATTCTGCTTTGGCAATCAGCACAAGGGGGGGGCTCAAAATCCTTTTGTTATACTTCAGACTGCAACAATAAATTTCATTTGTTATATTTCAGACAACAATGAATCTGCTCATCTTCAACCTGTGGGGGAAAACCCAGGCAGCATGAAACGGAAAAGTTCAGGTGAGTGTGTGTGTAAAGAGTCTCAGAAGCAATTAGTGGTTTGAGAAAACTAGAGATATTGATTATAGCTGTCTTATCATTTATTTTAGGAAGCCTAAAAGAACCGTCATCTAAAAGGGCATACAAATCCCATTTTCCTGAGCCATCAATACAGGACGGCCCTGATGAAAGGGGCAACCTTCCAGGACGGTCTACGATGGTTGCGCCATTTGACTCAGCTAACAGCAGACATGACACTGATTCAACAAGACCCAAAAACCATTATAAGGTTTTAGAAAGTATGTTTGGTTTTGTTAAATACAGCACATACTCTCTCATGGAGCTTGTGAATTATGCTAGAAATCTTGAGGATCGAATGTCAGACATGTTAGATAGTGATACTATTAAATCCATGGAATGTTATTGTGTTGAATCTGAATGCATGTATTATCAAAGAGGACGGGGATACGGGTATTTTAAGAAAAGACCTCTTAAAAAGAAAAAAGTCATGACCAGAGGGGGTCAGTCTTGTAGGGTTGTAGCTAGCAAACTGGTGAGAAATGCTAAAAAATTTCTTTCACGCCGCAAAAAGCATGTCAGGCCTGCTACACGCCATAACCCCACAATTGCACAACAACCCTGTTCTCTAGAGACCTCACACCCCCTTGAGGTGGCTGATGTTGAAACACCTATAGCTATACAAACACACAGTATCGAAGAGCACTCACAGACATCAGGGGTTAATGTTTGTGAATCATCACAGCCCTGTTCTCTAGAGTCCTCACAGCACCCAGTGGCTGGTGAACGTTCACAACCCTGTTCTCTAGACACCTCACAGCACCCAGAGGTAAATGTGGGGGAATCTTCACACCCCTGTTCTCTAGACACCCCACAGCACCCAGAGGTAAATGTGGGGGAACCTTCACACCCCTATTCTCTAGAGGGCGCACAACAACCAGAGCTAGAGGATGGTGAATCTCCGGAATCTGTAAATGACAATGCATCCTCTGGTCAGCAAGCTCCCCCTGTTTATGCTGAAATTTTGAGAACATGGACCTGGGTGCAAGAACAGTATAATGCTATGCGTAGGGGTATTATTTTCCGGTTTGTTAATCTGGAGCATATTGGCTCCTATGCTGACGCAATGACAGCGCTTTATAATGCAATACAGCAGGTGCTTAATGATATCAATCAGAACATTGACCCTAATGATTTTGTTCAGATGCGGCTTGAAGGAGGTAACATGAGAGATGCATTATATTCAGTAAAGCAGTCAAAAGAAGCCTTGGACCCCGAGGCGTTCCTAACAAATATGAGTAATTTGTTACAGAGCAACATGGAACTTTGTACAGAGGGTGCATTACGTCTTGTTGTTACAATTTGTAAACCGCCAAGAGGGGGTGGTAGGCCAAACAGGCGCTTAAAAACTATACCATACAGTAACATTATTGCTAAAAAGAGGAAACATTTGGTAGATTTTAAGAGTGTGGATGGCATGCTCTGTTTCGCAGGAAGTTTGTCAGCCGTCATAGCTCATGCTGATTGTGGAACAATACCTACAGACTCTGAGCTGGTGCAGGCTGCTAAACAGCTCTGTCAGGAGGTTGGTTGGCCTGAGCAGAAACAGGTGTCTTTGAATGACATTGGGCATTTTGAAAACCACCTAGAGAGGAATATCCAGATTGCTCTTTATAATAAGGATGGATGGGGCTTATTTAAGACGGGGACTCAGCGCTATGCACAAACACATACCCTCTTCCTGTATGATAGTCATTATTATGGTGTTATTAATGTAAAGGGGCTTTTTGGTTCCAAAAATTACTGCTCCTATTGTAACACTCTCTATCAACATACACACCGCTGCCTATTTTTCTGTAGGATGTGTTTGAAAGAGGATTGTACCCCTAAAATAGATGAACAGCAGAGATGTGGTTGTTGCAAACTGCTCTGCCAGTCAGCTGCCTGTTTAAAAGCTCATGACAAACTGGCCTCAGAAGGTAAAGTTCCCTGTGTGCTTAAAATATATTGTAAGCAGTGTAGGCATTATCAAAAGTATGGTCATAGCACATCCAGTTGCCGAGGGCGTCAATGCAACATATGTTGGGGTATCTTAGAAGAGGGTGAGGAAAAACATCTATGCATTATGCAGCCTGTTAAATACCCTGAAATTTCAACGCAATATATATTTTATGACATCGAGGCACAACAAGACACAGGGGTCCATGTAGCTAATTACTGCTATGCTGAGGCTTTTGGTGGGGAAACTGTGGAATATTTTCAGGATGAAACAAATGTGCCCCCTAAAAAAAATGCTGCTACTGGTGAGGTGGAGGAGATAGAGACGGATGAGGAGGTGGAGGAGGCGGAGGAGAAGGAGGAGGAGGAGAAGATCCATGGCGTAAGGCGTGCTAAGAAAAAGGTGAGACGTTGGCCTTATGGTCGGACTTGGGAGTTCAAAGGCGAGTCATGCATAGCAGATTTTATATTGACATTCACTAAAGATAAACGTTTTAGTGGCACTACTTTCATAGCCCATAATTCAAAAGGTTATGACTGTTATTTCATGCTCAACCAGCTGGTTAAAGAGAAGCTAGATGTAGATATCGTAGCGCAAGGTGGGAAACTCCTCTGTGTTACCGTTAAAGGCCTAGGCCTAAAATTCATGGATTCACTCAGCCATTTGCCCATGAGTCTCGCTAAGCTCCCGAAAGCTATGGGGTTTTCGGGGTGCAAAGGATATTTCCCACACTATTTTAACAGGCCTGAAAATAGTAATTATGTAGGGCCTTTGCCCCCGCCAGAAGACTATGGGGTACAACACATGATGCCTGCTGAGCAGAAAGCTTTTTTAGAATGGTATGAAGAGAATAAAATGCAAACATTCAACATGCAAAAAGAGTTAGCACATTACTGCAAACAAGATGTACGTATCCTGGTGCAGGCCTGTACAAAATATCGCCATGAAATCATGACGCTGACCTTAAAAAAGATTGTGAAAAAAAAGGAAACTGAATATTATGCCATAGATCCCCTCCAATATCTAACTCTGGCCAGTGTGAGCCTAGCCATGTACAGGTTCAAATTTATGCCTGAAGGTTCCATAGCAATACCACCTGCAGATAATTATCACCATCAGGTCAAAAGGTACTCAACACCTGCCATCCAATGGTTGCTGTACCTTAAACATAAAGAAAACCTAGAGATTCAGCACGCCTTAAATGGTGGTGAGGTTCAGGTGGGTGAATATTTTGTGGATGGCTATGCTGTAGTAAATGGTAAGCCACTCTGTCTGGAATTTCTGGGTTGTTTTTATCATGGGTGCCCACTATGCTACCCTGCAGAGGACTGGAACACCTTGATTGGTAAAACTTACGGACAGCTTCATAATGCTACTGAGGCGCGGACAGCTGTCCTGAAAAGCATGGGTTATGAAGTAAGATCGATTTGGGAGCATGAGTGGAAAAACATGATAAAAACTGACAAAGAAGTCCAAAACTTCCTTGCCACCGCACAGCTTCCTGAGCCTTTAGAACTGAGGGATGCCCTCTTTGGCGGCCGTACTAATGCTGTGTGTTTGTACTACAAGCCGGCGAGGGGGGAGGAGATTCGTTATTATGATTTCACGTCACTTTATCCCCATGTACAAAAAAACCGGGAATACCCCATTGGCCATCCAGAGATAATTCATGAGAACTTTGATTCTCCTACAGAATACTTTGGGTTGATAAAGGCCAAAGTTTACCCCCCAAGAGGTCTCTTCTTCCCAGTGTTACCGTCAAGGGTAGGTGGAAAACTCATGTTCGTGCTGTGCTCTACATGTGCAGAACTCCGCCAGCTAGAACCATGCAATCATTCAGATGATGAGCGGGCTTTAACAGGGACCTGGTGCAGTGTTGAGCTGGATGTTGCGATAGAAAAGGGGTACAGGGTTGGAAAAATCTTTGAAGTGTGGCATTTTTATCAGAGATCGGGTGAATTGTTTTCAGATTATATGAAAACACACTTGCGGCAGAAACAGGAAGCGTCAGGTTTTCCCCACTGGTGTGTCACAGAATCTGATAAAGATAAGTATATAGCAGACTACCTCGAAAAAGAGGGGGTGCTGCTACGACGCAAAAAAATAGAGCCGAATCCTGCAAAGAGGCAGATTGCTAAGCTGTTTTTAAACTCTCTGTGGGGAAAATTTGGCCAGAGGACAAATCTTCCTAACACAGAGGTAGTAAGGGATCCAGACAGGTTTTTCAATCTCTTGTTCTCAGAAACATTTTCAGTTTCCATGTGTGAGTTTCTTGGTGATGATGTGGCCTGTGTAACCTGGAAACATAATGCAGACAGAATGATAACATCAGGTATGAAAAATCCCCTCATAGCCTGTTTCACAACGGCCTATGCCCGTTTGGAACTTTATAAACTGTTGGACCGGCTCCAGGACAGGGTCCTGTACCATGATACAGACTCTGTTATTTTTGTTCACAGGGAGGGCGATTGGAACCCCCCTCTGGGGGATTATCTGGGTGATTTAACCAGTGAGATACCAGAGGGGGAGCACATTACTCGTTTTGTTTCAACAGGCCCTAAGAGCTACGCTTACACATTGTCGGGGGGCAGTGCCTGTGTGAAAGTCAAGGGGATCACACTGAATGTGGCAAACAGTGAGAAAATTAATTTTGACACTCTTCAAGATCTCGTGTTTAGCTATGTTTCAGACAAGAAAGATACCCCACCACGTGAAATAGTTATAGAACAGCCGGGCATTGTGAGAGATAAACGTCAGTGGCTCATCCACACTAAAACTTTAAGAAAAACACAAAAAGTAGTGTATGACAAAAGAGTGATTACAGACGGATTTAAAACAGTCCCTTATGGATACTAAGAGGAGCACTCTGTGGAACCATCCTTTTTCAGCCATTCTGGCAGGACCCAGTGGTTGTGGGAAAACCTTCTTTGTAAAAAACATGTTGGAGAATGCGCGTTATGTATTTTCTGAAATGCCTGAGAATGTTGTATGGTGTTACAGTTGCTGGCAGCCTCTGTATAAAGACCTAATGTGTAAATATTCCTTTATTAAGTTTGTAGAAGGATTACCTGAAAACTTTGCTGATAATGTCTTGTTACCCACTGATAAAATAAACTTCTTAATTATAGACGATTTGATGAATTGTGCTGCTGATAATAAGGAGGTTGAAAAGCTCTTCACGCAGTATGTGCATCACAGAAATGTGAGTGTATTTTTTCTTACACAGAATATTTTCTGCCGTGGTAAAAGCAACAGAACCATCAGCTTAAATGCTAAATATATGGTGCTTTTTAAAAACCCCAGAGATAAATTACAAATTGCCACTTTAGCACGGCAAATGTACCCCCAAAATGTTCCGTTTTTCATGGAGGCTTTTGCAGATGCAACCAAAAAACCCCATGGCTATCTGTTGGTGGATTTAAACCCAAATACCCCTGAGTCTTGCAGACTGAGAACGGGTCTATTCCCACCTGACTGGCCTGCTGTGTATACAGTGAAAAAGAACAAAAAGGGTGCCCGATGATTCTTTTTTAATTATTGGTCACAGTGCCTCTCCCCACCAACATGTCAGCATGTATACGGCGAAATCTCCCACTCTTAAAAATCCTTATTAAGGCGCCCCTGCGCCAGAGAAAAGCCATTTTATGCAGTGCCTCAGATGATTTGGTAACAGCCATTTCAGAAATTGCTCTGAATACTTTAAAGGGTAATCTAGCCCTAACACCCAAGCAGGTGGGGGTCTTAAGGAAAAAACGTGCTCTGATTAAAAATCTGGGTAACAAGAGGCTCTCCCTGAAAAAGAGAAAATACATTGTCAAGCAAAACGGAGGTTTTCTGGGTCCCCTGCTAAGTATTGCGGTCCCCCTAATAACGGGTCTTTTAACTAACAAGTAATGTAATATGCTGAAAAGTTGTATCTTGTGCCCAGTGCTCAAATAGATGAGCTTCGGGGTGCCCCAGAAAATATTAGAACCACAGCCATGAGACGTCTTGACAGCGAGATGAGGGAAATTCTCTTAAGGGCTGACCTGTCAGAGTATGAAAAAATAAAACTCTACACAGGGGTTCTACAGCGCTACTTAGCACTAAACAAGCAAGATGATGATGTGGAAAAAATGTCTGCACCACCCCAACCCCCATCCTCACAAGCTGTTCCCTCCACAGCCCCACAGCCTGAGCGTGATACAATTGTTCCAGAAGTTTTAGAAGGGATCCCCAAAAGGTTTAAGAAAAATGCTGAAATTTTGCTGAACAAGATAAAGCAGCATCAGGATATTTCTAGCTGGGACCACCGAGGCACCTTTGTGTACCACGGAAACGCCTTACCAGGCTCTCACATTCTCGACCTGATTAAAGGTGCCACCCAATCTAATATTATTTCTGAGAAGAAGCGCCCAAAAGGCTGGGATGTATTTCTTAAAGCATTGGCAGAACTAAATGTCCCCACCTCTGTTGTGGGTAATTCATCTGTTAGAGAGCAGTTAGAATCCCTGAAAGTCAGCCCACTACAATCAGAGACCTCTAAACACCCGACTATTCCTGGGCCTGATGCTGCACGCAAGAAACAATTCAAGAGACCGGCCTGGCTGCATGTGGAATCCTCCCCGTCGACACCATCCAGAGAGCTTGTCAAAGAACCCGCATGGCTAACTTTTTAAAAGCATTGCAATAAAAAAGAAAGAAAATAACGTGTGTAAGAGTATTTTATTTAATATACTCACTGACATTTCTAGCAGTGACCACTGAGTAAATATTTTGAAATAGCAAGGGGTCAGTCTGTCTTAACATTTTTTTTGAGGCATGAATATGGTTTTTCTGCCTTGGAAATTTTAGATACAAGCGTCAATATCTCATTAATATTTTCAGATGTCAGTATCAGACTATTGCAACAATATGCAATTAAGATGACGGTATGGATGACCGTCTTGTAACATATTTTGTCACAAAGAGAACGAAGCAGTCTTGATATGGACGCAGCGGTTGATGTTATACACGAGTGCGCTTCCTGGTTTTCCAGCTGATTTTCACAGCCATCACAGTTTTTTTTCTGATATGCTGATATATAATATTTAATAATCACAGCTACTGTTGTATGCACAATGTTCTTCATATATTGCTTCTTTCTTTGCTTAATTTCTGGCAGGTCTATATGGAGCAATCTGCTCAATGTTTTATGGGGCATTTCCTGCAAATAGCAAATAAAAATTAATTAGCAAAGCATGCTAGAAAGTAATGAAAGGCCTAACACACGCTCCAAACCTCTATAACACCACCAACCAACTCCTTACCGTGTTTGAAGATTCTTCTGACTCGGGGGCAGCATTGTCCTTGTTAGAGCTGGTTGCGAGGTCGCTGTCAGAATCTGAGCTAACATAACGCCTTAAGGCCCGTCTCTTTCGTGGCGGACTTCCACGGTCATAACCCTCATCTGAATCGGACCAAAAAAGGGGCTCCTCAGGTTGAAGGGTAGGCTTGGGTGGCTTTTTGGCCCAGGTTTTTGGTGGGGATTCTGGGCTCTCGGGCTTCGGCGGGGAGTCCGGGCTCTCGGGCTTTGGCGGGGAGTCCGGGCTCTCGGGCTTCGGAGGGGAGTCCACGCTCTCTGCTTTCGGAGGTGAGTCCGGGGTGTCCTTCGGCAAGCTGGAGGAAAAACCGATCTTGCTTGAAGACGCCATCTTTCTCCACATAAACGGGACGGCGGGGACCATGGACCAGTCGGTCTCAGGAACAGCGGAAAAGGCGGCGGCGGGTACCGCAGAACACTCCCCTCTTCTTATAAGACCTCTCAGGCATGCGCACACGCAGCAAGACAGGCCCAGGCAACACATAGGCAGCGGCAGCGCCCTAGGGGCAGGCATGCCAGGGCATGCCTGGGGCGGGTTAGGGGGACCCCGTGACGTGTCGGGGGGAGGGGGCAAGGCTCCCCATCCGGGTCAGGCGGAAGATGACGTCACTTCCAGGTCAAAGGGCCCAGGTAAGTTCCGGTTCCGGGTTAGGGGGCGGGGGGAAGGTAGGGACTTCCGTTAGGGGGCGGGACTTCCGGTAAGGGGCGGGACTTCCGGAGTTTGATGGGTGTTTGACAGGTGCACCCCTTTCCCTACTACTTCCAGTCAAAATCAACATTCCAGTGATGTAATCTAGTGCAAGCAGGTCATCACGTCATTGGGGATATGTACATTGCCAATTTATGCATCACCAAATGCATTGATCAATTAGGATATTCAGCATCAGGTTACCTTTCTGGTGTCATGTTGGGAACCTAATGAGGAACACTATATGGTTGAGGAATCAGGTTATAACCCAAAGGCAGAAAGT
>JAHTLZ010000907.1:0-11224 GCA_023846285.1 Phrynocephalus versicolor
CATCCTAGGCCCCATCCATACACACAGACTGCACATCCGAAATCAGGGGTCCATCAGCGCATGGCTCTGCAGTGGCGCAAAAACATGGTTCCAAGGCACGGAACCACACGGAACTCCCTGATTTTTACCCGGGATCACCTCCAAAACACTATCACATCCTAGGCCCCATCCATACACACAGACTGCACATCCGAAATCAGGCGTCCGTCAGCGCATGGCCCTGCAGTGGCGCAAAAACATGGTTCCAAGGCATGGAACCACATGGAACTCCCTGATTTTTACCCAAGTTCAACTCCAAAACACTATCACATCCTAGGCCCCATCCATACACACAGACTGCACACCTGAAATCAGGGGTCTGTCGGCGCATGGCTCCACAGCGGCGCAAAAACGGGACTGGGTAAAAGGCGGAACTTGACGGAACTCCCTGATTTTTACCCAGGATCAACTACAAAACACTATCACGTCCTAGGCCCCATCCATACACACAGACTGCACACCCGAAATCAGGGGTCCGTCAGCGTATGGCTCCACAGTGGCGCAAAAACATGGTTCCAAGGCACGGAACCACATGGAAATGCAGGTTACTTACCTGTAAGTTAAGTTCTTCGAGTGGACCTCTGTGAATACACACAATGGGTCTTCGCGCCTACGCGCTTGAGTTCCCAGTCGTTCCAAGCTTAAGGCTTACAATCCCCTCCCCTCCGTGCGCATGCTCACCCATCTCCTGCCTTGCTGACTCAGTTCCCCTCTGGTCCGCCGCTGACCCTTAGAGAGTACAACGAGCCATGACGGAGAGAAGGGAGGCGGGTAGGTGGTGTGTATTCACAGAGGTCCACTCGAAGAACTTATCTTACAGGTAAGTAACCTGCATTTCTTCTTCTTGGACTCTGTGAATCCACACATAGCGTGACTGGCAAGCTGACTTACCGGTGGAGGGTAGTCATGGTAGCACAGTTGTCAAAACTGCTTTGCCAAATGCGGCTGATCTCTGCGTCCTGACATCTAACTTGTAGTGCCTCAGGAACGTAGATGGTCGAGACCAGGTAGCCGCTTTGCATATGTCTTCCAGGGGCACTCCTTTTAGGAAAGCCGTGGAGGAGGGTACTGCTCTTGTAGAGTGTGCCTGAGGCATGACAGGTAGGGAGACATGCGCAGTGGTGTAAGCCATTTTGATAGTTGTAACAATCCATCTGCAGATGGATTGAGGGGATACCTGATGGCCTCGAGATGGTGCCGAGGTCCTGATAAAGAGCTTGTGTGTCTTTCTAACGGAAGCTGTTTTGGAAGTATAAAAGAGGAGAGCTCTTTTGACGTCGAGGGAGTGAAGCTTTCTCTCGAGGTGAGTACTTGGGTTTGGGAAGAAGGTCGGTAGAATAAGTGGCTGAGACACGTGGAAGGATGACACTATCTTCGGTAAGAAAGAGATGTCCAGCCGAAGTTCCACTCTGTCATGATGGAATTTGAGGAACTGTGGGTCCGCTCTGAGCGCAGCGAGTTCTGAAGCTCATCTGGCTGATGTGATTGCCACTAGAAAAGCTGTTTTTAAGGTAAGTAAGTACAGAGACGTGGTCGCCATAGGTTCAGGTAGTTAGACAGTTCAGTAGCAGGAAGAGAGACCATTGTGTTATCAGGGCTCTATGTTGTGGACGTAGGTTAGCGATGCCTCGTAGGAACCTCTTAAGTTTAGGATGAATAAACAAGGCTGCCGCCTCCAAATCAGGTGGTTGATGTGCCACTACGGCTGCAGTGTAGACTCTTAAGGTAGATAAGGATAGTCCTCTGTTTAAGAGCAAGAGGAGGAATTCTAGGAGGACCTGAATGTTAGTTGGACTCGAGGGTTGAGAGTTGGCTCGAGTGAAATGTAGGAAGGATGCGCACTTATGTGCATATAGTGTATTTGTAGACTTCTTCCTGGAGCTTGTGTGTGCATCTGTAATTGTTAGCAGATGTACCATGCCGTCAGGTGGAGAGTCAGGACGTCTGGGTGTCTGACTTGGCCCTGGTGTTGTGTTAGGAGATCAGGCATTGATGTCAGCCTGATAGAGTTGATTGCCATTGTTTGTAAGACTTGAAACCATGGCTGTCTTGGCCACCACGGGGCCAGCAGTATGACATGGGCTCCGTGGTGCCTGATCTTCATCAGCATTCTCTGGATGAGTGGTATTGGTGGGAATGCGTAGAGAAGACCCGGGGGCTAGCTGGTGGCAAAGACATCTCCCTGTGAGTGTTTGCCTATTCCTGCTCTGGAGCAGTACAAGCTGCATTTGGTGTTGGCTTGAGATGCAAATAGATCCATGGTTGGGGTGGCCCACCTGGTGCAGAGGATCTGAAACGCTGTCTCTGAGAGGCTCCACTCGTGGTTGTCGTGGGTGAGGCGGCTCAGTTCATCTGCCGCCACATTGTTGCATGACGCAATATGTATGGCTATTGGGTGAATGCCCTTGGCTATGCACCATCTCCAAAGTTTGAGGGTGAGGTGCAGTAGAGATTTCGAGTGAGTTCCTCCTTGCTTGTTCAAGTAATAAAGTGCTGTAGTATTGTCTGTTATTACTTGGACCATCTTGTGTGCAAGGAGGAGTTCGAATGCCTTGAGGGCTTTGAAAATGGCAAGGAGTTCTAGGTAGTTGATATGATGGGCTTGCTCCTTGAGTGTCAACCTGTGATGGATTGAGAGGTGGTTGCAGGTGGCGCCCCCTCCCGTCGTACTGGCATCTGTGGTTACCTGGATGGACAGGTAACACTGTTTCAAGGGCCTTCCCGTTCTTAGATCGCGGGAGGACTTCCACCACCTTAGGCTGGTGAGGAGGGCGGAGGTGACTCTGAGCCGTTTGGAAGGGTTGTCGCTGTGAGGTCAAAACTGTGCTAGAAGCCATGCCTGCAAAGGTCTCATGCAGAGTCCGGCATGTGGGATGATAGCTGTAGTTGAGGCCATCAGGCCTAGTAAGCGTTGGGCCTGATGTGCACCTTTGTGGAGTCCAGAAAGAGGCCTAGGATGTGATACTGGTTTGGAGCTGCTCCTGGGTAAAAATCAGGTAGTTCCGTGTGGTTCTGTGCCTTGGAACATAAGAACATAAGAACATAAGAAGAGCCATGCTGGATCAGGCCAAAGGCCCATCTAGTCCAGCTTCCTGTATCTCACAGCGGCCCTACCAGGTGCGTTTGGGAGTGCATGAGACTAGATATCTGTCTCCTGATACCACTCCCCTGCATCTGGCCCTTGAAGTAACCCGGTTTAAAGCCTGGAGACTCCACATCTCCATCATGGTTTGTAACCTGTGATGGACTTTTCCTCCAGGAATCTGTCCAATCCCCTTTTGAAGGCATCCAGGCCAGATGCCATCACCACATCCTGTGGCAGGGAGTTCCATAGACTTACAACGCGCTGGGTGAAAAAATATTTTCTTTTGTCTGTTCTTACTCTCCCAGCCCTCAATTTGAGTGTATGTCCCCTAGTTCTGGTATTTTGGGAGAGAGAGAAGAGCTTCCCTCTATCCACTTTACTCATACCCTGCATTATTTTGTACGTCTCAATCATATCCCCCCTCAAGCGCCTTTTTTCCAGACTAAAGAGGCCCAAATGTTTTAGCCTTTCTTCATAAGGGAGGTGCTCCAGCCCGGTAATCATTTTAGTCGCTCTCTTCTGCACCTTTTCCAGTTCCACTATGTCTTTCTTGAGATGCGGTGACCAGAATTGTACACAATACTCCAGGTGGGGCCTTACTATTGTTTTGTATAATGGCATTATAATGTTGGCTGTTTTATTTTCAATCCCCTTTTTGATAATCCCTAGCATGGAATTGGCCTTCTTCACGGCTGCCACACATTGGGGAGACACCTTCATGGAGCTGTCCACCAACACACCAAGATCTCTTTCCTGATCCGTCACGGATAACTCAGAGCCCATGAGTTGATAAACGAAGTTTGGGTTTATTGCCCCAATATGCATTACTTTACATTTGGTTACATTAAAACGCATTTGCCATTTCTCAGCCCACTCCCCAAGTTTGGAGAGATCCTTCTGGAGCTCTTCACAATCTTCTCTGGTATTTACCACACGAAAAAGTTTTGTGTCATCTGCAAACTTGGCCACCTCACTGTTTATCCCTGTCTCCAGGTCATTTATGAACAGATTGAAAAGCACCGGTCCCAGGACAGAGCCCTGGGGCACACCGCTTTTCACTTCTCTCTATTGCGAAAATTTCCCATTGACACCTACTCTTTGTTTCCGGGATTTCAACCAGTTCTCAATCCATAAGAGGACCTGCCCTCTTATCCCCTGACTGTGTAATTTTCTCAGCAGCCTTTGGTGAGGGACTGTGTCAAAAGCTTTTTGAAAATCCAGATAGACTATATCAACCGGTTCACCCAAATCCACGTGCCTGTTGACCTTTTCAAAAAATTCTAAGAGGTTTGTCAGACAAGATTTACCCTTACAGAAGCCATGCTGATTTTCTCTCAGCAAGGTTTGTTCTTTTATGTGTTTTAAGATTTTCTCTTGGATGAGGCTTTCCACCATCTTCCCTGGGACAGATGTAAGGCTAACCGGCCTGTAGTTTCCCGGGTCCCCCCTCCTTCCTTTTTAAAAAATTGGTGTGACATCTGCTATCCTCCAGTCCCCCGGCACTGTGGCCGTTTTAAGAGACAAGTTGCATATAACCGTTAGAAGATCTGCAATTTCATTTCTCAGTTCCCTAATAACCCTTGGGTGGATGCCATCTGGGCCCGGTGACTTGTTAATCCTCAATTTATCAATTAGTCCTAAAACCTCCTCTCTTTTAACCTGTATTTGATTTAATTCTTTAGTCAAGAGGGGCGGCTGAGGCAGCGGAATCCGCTCAAGGTCCTCTGTCGTGAAGACAGACGCAAAGAACTCATTCAATTTCTCTGCAATGTCCAAGTCTTCCTTAACCTCCCCTTTTCCTCCCTCACCATCCAGAGGGCCAACTGGTTCTCTGGCAGGTTTTCTACTTCTAACATATTTAAAGAAGCTTTTATTATTACCCTTTATATTGCTAGCCATTAGTTCCTCAAAGTCTTTCTTTGCCTCCCTTATCATCTTCTTACATTTCTTTTGCCAGAGTTTGTGTTCCTTTTTATTATCCTCATTTGGGGAGGATTTCCATTTACAGAAGGACCTCTCCTTGTGCTTTAGAGCCTCTCTAACTCCACTCGTTAACCATGCCGGTGCCCTCTTGGACTTAAATGAGCTCTTCTTTCTTTGTGGTATGCACTTGTGCTGGGCCTCTATTATTGTTGTTTTAAACAGGCTCCATGCACTCTGAAGAGATTGGATTCTTTTAACCTTCCCCTTCAGTTTCTCTCTAACTATTTTCCTCATCTGAGGGAAGTTTGCCCTTCGAAAATCAAGGGTTTTTATGTCTGATTTGGTTGACACTCTTCCTCCGACATGCATGGCAAAGGTAATTGCAGCATGGTCACTGTTCCCCAGAGGCTCAGTGACATTCACACCCCTGACCAGGTCCTGAGTATCACACAATATTAGATCCAGAGTTGCCTGTTCTCGGGTGGGCTCCGTGACAAGTTGCTCTAAGGCACAGTCATTCAGCAAGTCGAGAAACCGAATTTCTCTTTCTTGCCCGGAGCTCGCATTGGCCCAGTCAATGTGGGGATAATTGAAGTCCCCCATGATTACTATCCTATCCCTCTTAGCCACCTCCATGATTTCTCTCCTCATTTCAAGGTCCCCCTCAAGTTTTTGATCTGGTGGACGATAGAATACTCCAACGATCACATCACTCCTTGGACCTGGTAGTTTAACCCACAGTGATTCTATGGTGGAGTCAGACCCTCTGTCCATCTCCATTCTGCTGGATTTTACCCCTTCTTTGACATAGATGGCCACTCCTCCTCCAACCCGCCCCTCTCTATCCCTTCTATAGAGTTTATAGCCTGGGATTGCTGTATCCCACTGGTTCTCCACATTCCACCAGGGAACCATGTTTTTGTGCCACTGCGGAGCCATGTGCTGACGGATCCCTGATTTCGGTTGTGCAGTCTGTGTGTATGGATGGGGCCAGGGATGTGATGGTGTTTTGGAGGTGATCCCGGGTAAAAATCAGGTAGTTCCGTGTGGCTCCGTGCCTTGGAACCATGTTTTTGCGCCACTGCGGGGCCATGCGCTGACAGACGACTGATTTCGGGTGTGCAGTCTGTGCATATGGATGGGGCCTAGGATGGGATACTGGTTTGGAGTTGATCCTGGATAAAAATCAGGTAGTTCCGTGTGGTTCCGTGCCTTGGAACCATGTTTTTGTGCCACTGCGGAGCCATGTGCTGACGGATCCCTGATTTCGGTTGTGCAGTCTGTGTGTATGGATGGGGCCAGGGATGTGATGGTGTTTTGGAGGTGATCCCGGGTAAAAATCAGGTAGTTCCGTGTGGCTCCGTGCCTTGGAACCATGTTTTTGCGCCACTGCGGGGCCATGCGCTGACGGACGCCTGATTTCGGATGTGCAGTCTGTGTGTATGGATGGGGCCTACGATGTGATAGTGTTTTGGAGTTGATCCCGGGTAAAAATCAGGTAGTTCCGTGTGGTTCCGTGCCTTGGAACCATGTTTTTGCGCCACTGCAGAGCCATGCGCTGACGGACGCCTGATTTCGGGTGTGCAGTCTGTGTGTATGGATGGGGCCTAGGATGTGATAGTGTTTTGGAGTTGATCCCAGGTAAAAATCAGGAGTTCCGTCAAGTTCCGCCTTTTACCCAGACCCGTTTTTGCGCCACTGCGGGGCCATGCGCTGACGGACGCCTGATTTCGGGTGTGCAGTCTGTGTGTATGGATGGGGCCTAGGATGGGATACTGGTTTGGAGTTGATCCTGGGTAAAAATCAGGGAGTTCCGTGTGGTTCCGTGCCTTGGAACCATGTTTTTGCGCCACTGCAGAGCCATGCGCTGACGGACGCCTGATTTCGGATGTGCAGTCTGTGTGTATGGATGGGGCCTAGGATGTGATAGTGTTTTGGAGTTGATCCCGGGTAAAAATCAGGTAGTTCCGTGTGGTTCCGTGCCTTGGAACCATGTTTTTGCGCCACTGCCGAGCCATGCGCTGGAAGATACGTGATTATTCTTGTGTAATAGTTGACCATGAATGGGATGTGTGATTTGATGGTGATTTGGGAAGGATCCCATGTAAAAATCATATGAAATCAGGGAGTTCCGTCAAGTTCCGACTTTTACCCAGACCCAACCCTCGCTATGCTATTTCAAGAAGCGATTGGGTACAATTTGAATTAAAGGCAAAACCTCCAGGAGGTTGGAAGGAATCTATATTTTTTTATCATTTTGGCCAGCAGATTCCACAGCCCTGACAGAGCCTCTCGACATTTATCCAGATCCCGAACCTTGAAAGACATTTGATCTGCTTCAGAACTTAGGGCCTTTTCACACGACCCCTAAGATCCGCTGGCTACTTAAATTCGGACCAGAGATCTTAGGGGTTCGTTGCTCTTCCTTCCTCCCCACCACTCCGCACTTCCTTGCTCCTGTCTGCGTGAGGGGAGGGAGGAAGAAAGAGAGGAAAAAATGCAGGCTCACCTCTGAAGCTGCCCGGAGCGCCGTCGTCCTGCTTCCTTCTCTTCTGTTTGCTTTTTCCCCCCCTCCCGCCCCTTCTCTTAAAGGGGCGGGAGGCAAAAAAACCCCAAACAGAAGCGAGGACAGCCCCTCACTCACCAGATTAAATCCAGACCTGGGGATTTTCACCCTTCTTGAGCAGGTACAAGAAAAGTGCGCTGGGACGCGCTTAGGTGGGTGTGGTCGCACTTAATTTCCTGCAAACTCCGGAGCTGGTGGGGAAACAATTGTAAGCCCCGGAGCTGGGAGCCATTTGCGGTGGACTTTAGGGGTCGTGTACAAAGGCTCTTAGAAAAGGTCCCTCATGGCAGGGTGACAGCTTCACAAATTCCCTCAGCCAAGATGGCTGCCGAGAGTTGGAGTCTAAAAACACAACATTTAGCGGTGCTGGCTTGGAATTCCTGAGGATGTTGTTGCAAAAAAGGAACTTTCCCAAGCTCCATTGGGCAGGAGATCTAGCGTACCATCTCTTCCTTGTCAAAGATTTTTACACTGATGGTTGCCAAATTTCAGGGTACCGGCTGTGATTGGTCCCTCCACCTGCCCCTGGACAGGGAGGCAAATTGGTACAACTTTGGCCCCTCCGTTGCAATCTTCAGGACAAGCCCCCCCCCGCTTTGTCCCACCACCTTTAGAGGCCTGTTTGATGGGGACACGGGGGTTGCTTCTAGACCTCTGGTTCTCAAGATGACCTTGGACTACAACTCCCAGAAGCCTTCACTACAAGCTAGGCTGGCCAGGATTTCTGGGAGTTGCAGTCCAAGAATAACTGGGGGCCCTAGGTTAGTAAGCACTGACCTAGCCTAGGGGATATCTCAGCCAAGGGGAAGTAAAAGCAAAAAGCAAAAAGCAAAGTGTTCTGCTTATATACCACCCCATACCACTTCTAGTAGTCTCTGGGCGATTTACAGTTTTTAATTACAGTATGCAGGCTACACATGAAGGCCCAACAAGCTAGGTACTCATTTTAGTGACCTTGGAAGGATGGAAGGTTGAGTGAACCTTGAGCCTGCTACCTGGGATTGAACCCCAGGCCGTGAGCACAGTTTTAGCTGCAGGACAGACATTTAACCACTGCACCACAAGAATCACAACTAGAGACAGGAATAAAATGAATTTTTAATTCATTTTGTTATTCATTATTCGTTATTTGCTTCGTTAGCTAATGAAATGAATAACGAACCAACCCATCAAAGAAAAACAAAAGAAAAGAAAATGGAAATTTCCGTTTCGTTGGCTTCATTTTTCGTTACCCCCCACCTTGTCCTTGCTGCAGTCCTCCTGGTCCTGCCAGGGGAAGGTAGGCCTGTAGAGGCACTGGCCCAAGATAGTGTCTCAAAAAGCCCCTGGCTGGGAACTTTTAAAACAAACAAACAACAACAACAAAAGGAGTGCCAACCCAGCCTCAGGGGCTGCGGGGTCGGTGCTCTAAAGTGAAAGAACAAAAAATCAAAAAATAAAACCAGCACCGACCTGGCCCCAGGGGCCACACGGTTGGTGCTTGAAGGGCCAGCGCCTCAAAAAGCCCCTGACGCCAGGGCCAGTATCTCCTGACACCGCTGCCGCCACCCAGTAAGTCGACCCGAAACAGTTCGGTTCGGTTCGGGTTCATAAATTTTTTTTTGAATGTACAAAACCGAACAGAACTAAGGGTGGGCCCGAAACAGACAAACCCAAACCATGGGTTTTCTGTTTTGTGCCCACCTCTAATCACTACGGTTCTACTACCGGCACACAAAGCCCCTTCCTCTTCAGGGAAGAGCTTAGAAACCAACTGACAGATAGGCCGTCCGCTTCTTTGATTCCTTTTGTTGCAATTAACAAAGGTCGTTTGAAAGGTTAATTTCATTCCATTTAAATATCAGAATCAATTTAACTGAGTTTTAGCCTTGTGGCACAGTGACCAAACTGCTGTACTGCAGCTGTAACTGTGCTCACAACGCAGGGTTCAGTCCCAGGTAGCTGGCTCAAGGTTCACTCAGACTTCCATCCTTCTGAGGTCAGTAAATTGACTACCCAGCTTGCTTGGGGAGGGGGCGGCAATGTGTAGCCTGCATAATTACTTGCAAATCACCCGTCCGAAAGCACCCCACAAAAGAAAGGAATTGCAAACCACTTCTGAGTATTCGCTACCTGGGAAACCATGAAAAGACAACTCAAGGACCCACAACCTGTCTTGATTCCAAGATGACACCAGCAGAATGTAAACCAAGCCAATACTTCCTAGCCCAGTAAGGCAAAATACAGACAAAGCACATTGTCTGAGCACATGTAAATTCCCTTTGTGTCAGGGCAGTATGCTGAATTGGTGCGTCCAGAGCCCGGAAAAGCTTCTTCAGTAAATCCTTAATCAAAGCGTCATACCGTATTCATCCTTCAACCACAGCTTACCAAATCTCTGGCTTCCGACCAACGCAGCAAAACAGCCACAAAACACACGTTTGTTCTAATCGAGACACAAAAACTGCCACATGCCGTTATTCCTGACAGTTATTTTTGTTCTATTCTTGTTCAACTGAAATTATCTTTCTGCAGAGCCTTTTCACATGACCCCTAAGATCCGCTGGCCACTTAAATTTGGACCAGAGATCTTAGGGGTTTGTCGCTGTTCCTGCGTTCCCACCCCCTCTGCACTCCTGGCTGCTGGCTGCGTGAGGGGAGGGAGAAAAAAAGGAAGAAAAGAATGCTGCTCACCTCTGTTCTGCCGTCCCGGCACTGCATTCAGATCTCTTAAAGGGGCGGGGGGCAAAAAAAGAACAAATAGAAGCAAGGAGAGCCCGGCAGTCACTACGTTATATCCGCATCAGGAATTTTCACCTCCGGAGAGCAGGTATCTGAAAAGTGCGCTGGGACGCGCTTAGGTGGGCGTGGTCACACTTAATTATCTGTAAACTCCGGAGCTGTTGGGGAAACAATTTTAAGCTCCGGATCTGGGAGCCATTTGTGGCGGAGTTTAGGGGTCGTGTACAAATACCCTGAAATGGCACTGTTACATCTGCTCACCCTCTAAGCAAAAGTGAAGTACATGAAACATTATTGAGTTGACTTGAAATCCATGAGCTGCCACTAAAGCAATCAGAATTCAATTAGTAAGATTGGAAGGGGAGGCTTGTCAAAGTATGGAAAGCCAGAGTGTTAAAGCCTGTAACCCGCAACCTGGAGACTCAAAGTGGCTTTCATCTCCGTTGTTAAAGAAAGGAAGCACCCCTGGGTTCTTCATTGTGTCTGATCACTTGATGACTCCCAGTACACCGTCCTGCATGAAAGAAAGCACTAGGGGTTTCTGTAACCAAGTGTAGGCCTCTGTCTCCTGCACTGTCCCTAAATGGATATCCTGAAAAAGCAACTGTCGAAATGAGACACTTCCTGTTGTTCTTAATTACGGGGGTTATTTTTCCTGCTGAAGAGCTGCACATTCAGCTAGCATGGACACAAAATATTTCCAGCATAAACCACCAAGGTCAACCCCGCAGTGGATGAAGGAAACCCAGATGGAGAAGGTCATTGCTGCCAACCAATGCCAACCCAATCGCTTCTTGACGGTCTCACGGAGGGTGAGCTGACCACCATCACTCTCGGTAACGATTTCCATTAACCCTAATTCTATGACAGATAACTGTATTTATGCCGCA
>JAHTLZ010000908.1:0-10865 GCA_023846285.1 Phrynocephalus versicolor
GTTGTTGTTGTTGTTGTTGTTGTTGTTGTTGTTGTTGTTGTTGTTGTCATCGTCGTCATCATCATCGTCATCATCATCATCATCATCATCAAATTCAATATATATACTGCCCAAATGGTGGCAAGGTCACTCTGAGCGGTTTACAACAGTTCAATAAATAAAATATAATAAAATAAAATAAAATATACAGTAAAAATATAGTAGTAGGATGCAAAGGCCATTTTTATCTTGTATGGATTCACCCCATAGACGATTCTGTTAAGCACATTTCCCCTATCTCCGGAATTTTTTATATTTTGCAGCTTTTATGTTAAACAAACCATTTGTTATACGAGGGTCCACTGTATATGTAGTATATTAAAGCTTAGAAAGCTACTTTAATCTGCAAAACATAAAAAATTATGGAGATAGGGGGAATGTGCTTAACAGAATCGTCTATGGGGCGAATCCATACAAGATAAAAATGGTTGCAATTAGGGATTACTCTGTTTTCAATTCATTCCTATGAGAAATTTGTATAAAGGAAAATTTGCTTAACATAATTTCATTTGGAACAAATCAATTCCTTTATACAAGGTATCACTGTATATGTTCTTTCAAAGTTAGATAGATTTGATAGGGGAAAACCCTCCCAAAAGAAAGAGTGTAGCACTGTCATCCACTGCTCCTGCCCCCATGAGATCCCATCAGTTTCTTCGTGTGTGTATTGTAGCTGTTTGTTGGGAAGAGAAAACTTCACACACTGCAACACGGTGCGTTGTTTGACCCTGAATCTTGAGCTGCTTCCTGTTCTCTTCAGCTTCTTTTGAATGTTGTCTTCCAACTCATTTCGACCGCATATATATATTTTGTTTTCCGCTGACAAGATTAATTCAGTTCTGCGGCAAAAATCTATCCTGCCGACAAAAATTTAACTTAAGTTCGAGAGTGTCCGTTGAGCAAAACGAATTGCACCAGCTCTGTAAAATGCATTTCCATCCAGGGTGTATAGATGCTCTGTCAACAAGATGAATGGGTTTGCTGGTAGAAGTATCTGTGTGGATGAAATGCATAATAACGTAATTACTTTGCAGACGTAATACTAACTTGCTTTAATCATTTTCTTCACGGCATCATGTACAGTGATCTAGTGAGTCAAATGAACAGATTGTTTTATGGTCATAATGCAGACTTCTCCCTCCTTGCTATCTTTTTGCCTTCCATTCCCCTTTTGGAGAATCGGAGCTGATGGGCAAATGATTTTTCAATTAAAATGTCTTTCCACAGACAAAACGGCCATGTTAGCCATGCTTCCCAATAACATCACGTGCGGATGAGATTCCAAAGGGGCTGTCAGGCGCATTAAGTCAAACCGTCAGTTGGAAGAACGCTCCTATTAAAAATGTGATTTGTTTTACTCACATCTATAGCCGCCTCTTTATTTCCAAGACGAGAATGGCTTTTATGCTGCCCTATCGACCTAATAATCAAAATTAGAATCTACAATAAAAAGATTGCCGACACCATTTAGCATCTTCCTAATCCTTAATTGACGAGCTCTTATTATTCATTAATAACTACTTACACTTGAGTAATTATTTTCCAGCTATCTATACCCCATTATCTTTATTAAAAGTAATTACAAAGCTTGTGAAGGGCAGCATAAATCATGGCAATGCACTTGTCTTTAACTGTGTGGTGCTAGATCAAGACCGCCATGGTAAAAGGCTTGGCCTAACCATTTTGAGTCTTGCTCAGCAGTGTTTTGTACAGGGGTAACTGAAACCATGTGTATACCCAGGAACATAATTTTTGTGTGAGTACATGCACGTGTTAAACACCTGGTTAGAGATGTTCCATGAAATACCATTTCCCATGTTTCAAGACTGGTGGAGAGAGAAACTATACTGTATCTCACTCTCGTCAAGAGATTCACACCCTTTCTAGCCTTAATACTACATTTTAGAGAAATCAAATACTCACACATCCATGTATGCATTTGAAATATGTGAGCTCCTGCAGTGAAATTCCATAGTTGGAAAGCAAACACTTCAATCAGCGGAAAAGGCCCCCAACAAACTGCATACAGTGCCTTTAAAAAACAGCAAAACAGGTTAATTCCTGACACTGGACAAGAAGAACATAAGAACATAAGAAGAGCCATGCTGGATCAGGCCAAAGGCCCATCTACTCCAGCTTCCTTATCTCACAGGGGCCCCACCAAATGCATCCGGGACTGCACGTGACTAGATCTCTGTCTCCTGATAGCCCTTCTCTGCATCTGGCCCTTGAGGTACCCCGGTTTTAAGCCTGGAGATGACCCATCTCCATCATGGTTTGTAACCTGGGATGGACTTTTCCTCCAGGAATCTGTCCAATCCCCCTTTTGAAGGCATCCAGGCCAGATGGCATCACCACCTCCTGTGGCAGGGTGTTCCACAGACTAACAACACACCTTGAACATATTTTATGAAAAAGACAAAACAAAGCAAGGCTACCTTGCAAGTTAGGCCAACAGAATATCTGGAATCCTGAACATTCTTACGAAAACGTTTGAAAATGGAAATAAACTTTTAAGAGGGAAGTGTCCTTCCTCTGTCTAAAGTAGCTTTTAAAACTACTTGCTCCACTACTTTTACTACAGCTTGAGACTGTATCTTATATCGCTTGTGATCCAAAAGTCACTAGTTGGGCTTTGATCAGCCATGGCAGAGCCTTTATAAACTGGATGCTGTTGGATCACAGTATCTGTTGTTCCCCCGGGGAAATGAAGACCAACGACACACGGAAGACTGCAGGTTACATTTTAAATGTCACCCTCATTTCTGCGAAAGTGCTGTTGAGCACATGTCAGGTTCTCCCCCCCACCCCTTTGCTCTTTTTGGCTTTCTTTATGACTTACAGCTTAGAGTTATTAAATTATAGCTGCTTGGCTGCCTTTTAATTAATAATTTTGTCTCCACTTTTTAATTTCCAACTGGAAGGGATTAAGCTATGGGATTATCTCCAGTTCATGATCGTAGGTATAATGCGCTTTAAGCAGCCGTTACCAAGTTGGCACCAGCTTCCGTGCTCAAAAGTGGGAAGCCGGCCATTGCTTCATCTTCAAAATCAGCAACCACCTCTTTCCTTCGGGAAGGCATGCATGCATGGTTATTTTGGGACATTCAGGGTTTTCGTGTTAATGTCAATGTTACTTTTTTGGCTGACAGTCCAACTGCCTCAATGGAATGGCCTTCTATAATGTCTTGATACCAGGGCTTCTGTACACCTGGGGGATATAATGACTCATCACTGCATGGGACGAGGCAGTGCAATTTTATTTGTTTAAGCAAGTATTCTTTCGGACGAAAATGTGCAAGAAGTGGATCTACTACTGCAGGAATGGGAAATGATTACCCTTCCATTTCTGTTGCACATCGGCTCCCAGATATCTCTGGGAGGTATCTGGGAGCACTTAGAAGAAAAGTGGATGCTGTAGGCTGGATGCTGTAAGTTCTTATAGCACTTATAAGAAAAAGTGGATGCTGTAGGCTGAAGCACTGGAAAAAGCAGTGACATCTAGAGCAATGGAAAGGGTTCAGTGCCATTTCTGTTCAGTCTTACAATACACCTCCCTTCACTTTGTACTTTCTACTTTCCCTTCTGATACTTAAGGTATTTGTCCTGTTCTGTAGCAATGGGCTTCTCATCTCAGATCTGGGCTCCAAGTCACACCCCTCCGATAACAGAGAGGGATTGATGTTCTTTTTGATGTTCAGGCATGTTGAGAATTACCGGCAAGTCAAATACACAAGGGAAGGCTGTCTCAGGTGGTCGTATCTTCCCCACTGCTTTGTGACTTGTAAGAACAGCTGTCTCTTTCACCCTAGAGAAGGAAAACATACACAGCGCCAGTAGTAATCTTTAAGGGCTTGTCATATTACAAAAATATTAGCTGGGCGATGGGTGCAGAAAAGATGTAGAATTGATCATTCTTGCAACAAGAAACAAAAAGAACTGTGTGTTTGTGTGTGGGGGGTCAACATTGGTATTGGCCATCCAGCAATGCTAGCACACTTTCTCCAACTGTGCTGGTAGATCACCCTGCAGAGAGCTTGATTCCTACCAACATTTCTGCCACATTTAGATTGTTGTGATATGTATCATTTCTGAACATCTCACATATTAACTTTCCTTCCGGCACAAGGATCGCACATCGCCAAATAGGCACGATCCGTGTTTTTGCCGCGGGCCGTTCTGAAAGCAGCCCGCAGCAAACTGGAGAGATAACCCACTGTTTGAAAAATATATGTCACCAACCGATGTTTCCCGAATTGCAATAAAACTATGTTATTGCAATGTATTTAATATCAGTTATAGAGTGAAAACTAGTTCAGCTGTGAAAAGCTGTCTCTAGACATTCAGGAACAAAGTAAAGAGGGACATCTAAAGGATGATTATATGGGACTGTGTTGCTGTATTTGCCTCTCTGGTATCATTCCGTTTTTGCTACACAGTAAAGGCACACAGACTCACAGAAAAAAATAGCTCCCATTTTCCCAGACCCCCAAAAAACACTTATACAAGGCTAGGTGATACCTTTATAGGTCACTAATAAAATAAAATTTAAAAAAATTGAAGCTGAGCTTTCGATAGCAGGCTATCTTTATCAAAAGCGTTGTACCAAAATACCATTTCTTGGTAGAAGATGTAGTCTACCAGCACCTAGATCCTTTGTGGCAAAAGGGTATTGTGGAGCCCCTCTCAACCTTTAGGAAGCAATTAACAACTTGACTCATCCAAGCTGCTTTTGGCAACTAGTGCTGGTTTATCGTATTTTTTTTTTCGCCTTTTCGTTTTTGCCGCCCTTTTATATATCCCATGTTTACATTGATTTTAATGCTCTGATTGGTTTTGTTTTGCATATGTTTGTATAGTTGATTTGTATGGATTCTTTTGCTGTGAACTGCCCAGAGTTCCTTTGGAAAGTTGGGCGGTATATAAATAAATAAATAAATAAATAAATAAATAAATAAATAAATAAATAAATATTCACCGGATGATGTTCAGATGTTGCCGGAGGCAGGGCTGGTTTTAAAACTGCATCTAAGGGTGCTTTTACACAACCTCTAAAATCCGCTGGCAACTTAAATTCGGACCAGAGATCGTGGGGGTTTGTTCTGCTTCCTGTGTTCCCACCCTTCCGCACTCCATTGCTCCTGGATGCAGTGAGGGGAGGGAGAAAAAAAGGGAGAAAAGAATGCAGGCTCACCTCCGTCTGCTGTCAGAGTAGCCCCGTAGGGATCCCAGGCAGTTAAAGGGGTGGCGGGGACAACAAAAACAAACAGAAGGCGAGCAGAGCCCGGCATCTACAGCTTTATAATCTGCATTGGATTTTTTTTTTTTTTTTACCTTCAGAGACCAGGTACTAGTAAAATGTGCTGGGGCACGCTTAGGTGGGCGTGGTCATACTGGTGGGAAATCAATTTTAAGCTCCGCATCTGGGAGCCCGTTGCCTCGGATTTTAGGGGTCGTGTAAAAACAGCCTCAGTCACACCCAGCTCTTCAAACAAATCAGCATAGTTCATGCCCACCCAGTCCCTTTCCCCTAATTTTGTCTCTCTCGAGACCATGGTCCCTGTCACCTGGGGTGGGGGTGGGGTGGGGGAGGCAATGCAAAAAGCCATGCGTTTTTTTCGGGTATAGATTTTTGCAATGTTGGGGTGTGTGTGAGGGAGGGTTGATGACATAAGGTCAAAGCAGAGCCATTCCATCAATCAAATTCAAATAACCCACCCTAAAAAAAAAGGAGAAGCACTTCCTTGAGTTGCCAATGAATAATACATATCTCTCTCTGGCTTCACTGGCAGGTGAGTTCCCAATTAAACATGCAAAGCTATGGGACCCTGCTGATTAACAAAATCCTGTCCCCATTGGATTAATCTTGTTCACACCAGCGCAGAGACAAAGTAAGGATCAAGAAGTTATGCTGACAATAATTGGGCTTGATGAAATAGCATTTTGCAATTCTTGTCTGCTGTTTTTGGTAAACCATGATATCCTCGTCTTGTTGCAAATACCATTGAAGGTTTGACGGCCTTCATTGTTGGGGAAAGGGATCCCTGCAAAGGCTTTAGGTAATCTGGCACCTGAGGATAAACTGCAGTCACCTGATGCTCCTTGACAACATGAAATCCTCCTCCGTAGCCTTTGGAATGTCTAGACTAGAGATTTCAGGGATGTTGAGAAGTCTTGGATCCAGGTCCCAAGTCCAACTCTGAGTCTTTGGCACCAAGTACCAAGTACCAAGTCCAAAGCCCCAAGTCTGAGTCCCTCTTAAGTCATTTCCTGCAGGAAAACAATGGAGGGGTGGGTTCCACGCTGTGAGTGAAGTCCAAGACATTGGGGGTGCACGCTTTTACATGACCCCTAAAATCTGCTGCAAAATGCTTGCAGATGCAGAGCATAAAATTTCCCATCAGCAGCGGACTTTAAAAAAAATAAAGTACGACCACACCCACTTAAGCGTGCCCCAGTACCTGGTCTGGAGGAGGTAAAATTCTTGTTGCTGTTCCTTGTTGCTGTTTTAAAGCATTGCATGCCTGGCCCTCCTCTGCTTTTTGTTTGTTTTTGTTGCCCCCCCCTTTAACAGACAGGAATCCTAACGGGCTGGAACAATTAGCTGCTGCCCACGGCAGGCGGAGGTGAGCCTGCATTTTTCTCTCTCTCCCCTCACTGCAGACAAAAGCAAGAGAATCAGAGTGCAGGAGGTGGGAACACAGGAAGCAGGACAAAAACCACATTGGGCGGATCTGCATTTAAGTTGCCAGCGGATTTTAGGGGTCGTGTAAAAGCAGTTAGTGGTGAGTTACTGGTGGGACCTAAGTCTGACTTGACAGAAAGTCCCTGGAGTCAAGTCCTCATCCTTGCCATATATCCAGGTCTCTCAGGGTACAGGCAGTGATGAATCTGTAACTTGGCTGAATCATTCCAGTTTGCAAAGGGAGCTGACATGAAATCAATCAATCAATCAATCAATCAATAAATCAATCAATCAATCAATTTAGATACCCGCTAGTAGAGATCGTGGGGTCCAGAGGAACCCCTCAAGCCTTAATGTTTCACAATTTCTATGATGTCAGATAGAATAGAACAGAGAGGATGAAACCTCTGCTGGGATACACCTTGAAGTAAATACACTTCTTGGGTGAACCTAATACTTAGCTTTTAGATGACATACTTCACCACATCTTATGATGCACTTCTCGAAAAAAGGTGCACAAAAATGCATTTTCTAAGGACAAAGTGGTGTATACAATGGTGTGTATTAGGTTTCAAATAAATATATCTGCCTTGGGATAAATGCATCCAAGATGAACCAGTAAGGGGAAACCTTGGTTGAAGGTAACAAGGAACATGGGTGCATTTGTGTTTGGCCTTTGTGACTGGTTAGGGTGCTAGATTAGTGACTGGTTAGAGTGCTAGCACCCAACCTTTTGGGTGCTAGATCTCAAACAAATATCCACCCAGAGGATCACTGTTCTCTGGAACTCCCTGCCAGAAGAAGTGGTGACAGCTGTCAGCCTTGACAGCTTTAAGAAAGGATTGGACAAGTTCATGGAGAAGTTGGGTATCCATGGCTATCATGATGGATGCCTAAGGACAACCTCTGGGTTGGAGAGATAGGCAGGATATCTCTCAATGCCATTTGCGGGGAATTCTAAGCAGGTGAAGACATCCCTGAAGCAAATGGTGAGCCACTGTGTTAGACAGAATGCTGGACTGGATGGGCTGTGGCCTGTTCCAGCAAGGCTTTTCTTATGTTCTCATGTTCCCAACCTCTGGCTTCGCAGCCATTTAAAGCCACTTAAACTTGTTTGAATGGCTAGTAGGGTTTTAGCTGGTTTCTACCTCTAGAAGGGGCATGGTGGCTCAGTGGACTAAGGTTCCGAAAACTGTTGGCAGTTTGAATCCCAGGTGCCACGCAGCAGAGCGAGCTCCTGCTG
This sequence comes from Phrynocephalus versicolor, assembly GCA_023846285.1. NCBI lineage: Eukaryota > Metazoa > Chordata > Lepidosauria > Squamata > Agamidae > Phrynocephalus > Phrynocephalus versicolor. The sequence continues at coordinate 7,968 of JAHTLZ010000908.1, forward strand.
ATAACCCCAGCTCCTGCAAACCTAGCAGTTTGAAGGCATGCAAATGCAAGTAGATAAATAGATACCACCATAAATAGCGGGAAGGTAAAACAGTGTTTCCTGGCAGCCATGCCAGCCACATGGCCATGGACTTGCACAACGCTGGCTCTTCGGCTTGAATACAGAGATGAGCCCTGCCCCTAGAGTTGGACACGACTAGCGCACATGTGCGGGTGGAACCTTTCCCTTGTTTTTTTACCTTTATTGGACAGAACAATTTTCTCACAGGGCACTTCCAGGTGTTGTTAAGTCAGTGGACATTCTCTACAGGCCAGTCCGTGTCATAAAACCTCTTCCAGCACAGCTTTTCAACAGTATTAAATAAAAACATATTATTCTTGGTGTTGCAAGATTCAGATGCTCACCCGCTATCATTGTCCCCATCATCAGTTATCTCAGAGCTCTGTGCACTAATACGCTATACCTTAGGCTCTGTATTTACTTTAATGAAAGATGAGCATCTCTTGGACTGGGCTGTCATAGCTGTGAAGGGGAACGCCCGCCTCCCCCAATTCCATGGTGGTTATATCCTGTTATATGTCTATACATCCTTGGAAAGGCTATGCTTTGAATTCCACTAGAATTAAATATTGATCTATCAGTGTTGTCAAACTAGATTCTTGCCACGAACGTTCAGCGTCTATTCTCCAGGGTCTGAAGGAGAAATTACAGAGAGGAGAGTCACCGTGAGTGAAGGAAGACTAATTTCATATTTCTGGTACATTTCTCTGTTACTGCTAATCCTCTCCGGATGGCTGCTGCAGAATCATCTGCTCCGTGGCTTTTAATAAAGATAAAAAAGAAGAGTAAACAACACGGCCAAATGCATTTTACTCTTAGCCATAATCAATCAGGAGGTGATAAGATTGTGGTGACAGCGCCGTTTACAATTTCGGCATAGTAAACTACATTTTAAAGTTTGGATATGGGCTGTGCAGGAACCATGTGCAGAAAAAACCCACTGGAGGAACAATAGGAACCCACAGAAATGGAATAGCTTCCGTCTTGCTATTGTTCTTTTCCCAAACTGACCACAGCATGCCAATGCAGTAAAGCTTTTAAAAACTAGCTTTTAAAGATTGCAGCTCCCATAATCTGTTGCTGGTTGAGAGATTCTAGAGGCTGTAGTTAAAAAAAAAAAAAAAAGGACCGGTAACCTTTTTTCTATTTTGAAAAACAGAGGAACATGGGTGAAATATTGTGCACCATTTTGACAAAAGCAGCAGGGAAGAATAGCTCAATCTTCAGTCTAAACCAGTGGTTCTCAACCTGCGGGTCCCCAGATGTTCCTGGACTGCAACTCCCAGAAATCTTGGCAAGCTCAGCTAGTGATGAAGTCTTCTGGGATTTGCAGTCCAGGAACATCTGGGGACCCACAGGAGAACCACTGGTTTAAATTAATCTCATTCAGCATAGGGGCTTCCAGATGTGATAGAAAATACATCCCATCACCCCCCAGTTATTATTAGGCTACCTTTTAGTGAAGACAGACCAAGAGCATCCAAACTCGTATTCAGCAGAGTGGACCATTAATTTAATCAACATAGCCTGGGTCTCAAATATAATGGAACAATATAAAACAGCTCAGCTGCTGTTAGTACCAGGAATAGGACTTTGTTTTTTTCCAACGGAAGCCTTTAATTCTCATTCATGTGATTCTAGTGAATTGGAAGGCTGAGGCAAAAATAGAAGAAAATAGAAGTTTAAAGTGTGTGTGTGTGTGTGTGGGGAAGTTAAAGTAATGAATGGCTATTCGTGACTCGACGTCCATGGAGTTTTCTTGGCAGGAATACTGGAGAGGCTTGCCAGTTCCTACTCCAGGCGCCTACAGCACGTGGTATTCCCTGGTGGTCTCCCCTTCAAGTACTGAGCTCAAAGAGGTGAATTGAATAATAGAATGTACATAACCATTGATTCATCATTAGGCAATTGAATCAGTGGGGCAAGGCCAGGAGTAGGGAATTTGGGCCCTGTAATAGGCCAACACACCGAATCAAATGAAGTCATTGCTGCCTCTTGTTTTACTTAAGGCCCAGGCCTGTAACACAGATCATATTTTGTTTATTCGTTGGAAGATTGGGACAGTTGCTTTTTGCCCCCTGCCTTGCTGTGATCAGGAAACATTCATCAAATCCAGACATGTCTTGATTACCTCCAAACAGATGGCAGCTTCAATTTGTAGCTCCGTATGCAACCATGAAATGCCCAGGTCCTGATAAACTGATTGCACGCAACAATTATGTGACCATTTCTGGTATTAAATCCCTCACTGATTAAGCTATTAGTCATCATCATTCTGGCAGGGGTACCTGGAATGACTCCCGTGTCTGAAAGAGAGAGTCTCATTTCCATCAAAGCTAATTAATTAGCGCTCAATGATTCTCATGGTTTTCTTTTGTATAATTGCAACAAACATTGATGTATTGTCCTCAAACTGAGTTGCGTGAGTGGGTTTGAGAAACAGAAACAGAAACAGAAACAGAAACAGGAAGAGAGGTTTTGGGTTCTTGGAGGGAGGAAAGTGAGATGAGCAATGATAGCGTTTTCATGATTTATTAATCTGTAAGAAGATGTTCGTTAGATCTGTATACACCTTGGGCAATCTGCACTGCCCCAGGGCATCCCCAGAAGAAGGGAATGATAAATCACGTCTAAGTACCCTGGAAAACCCTGGAAAGGGACTCACCATAAGTCAGAACTGACTTGATGGCATGCTTTATTTATTATTATTATTATTACTACTACTACTACTACTACTACTACTACTACTACTACTACTACTACTACTACTACTACTACTACTACAGTGGCACCTCTACTTATGAGCGGCTCTACTTACGATCAATTCGACTTAACAGC
>JAHTLZ010000909.1:0-10600 GCA_023846285.1 Phrynocephalus versicolor
AGTACACATTGTAGATAAGCGGGGTATAAATACAATAAATAAATAAAAATAAATAAATTTCATTACCATTTATTTCAATTTTTTGTGATTTTTGTGATTTTTTTAAAGCAGTTCAATGTATTGCCTTAATGAAAATGAAATGCACGACAAAATTTCTGGTGTTTCTGTCCATTTCGTTTCATTTTGGAGACAAAATTCATTTGTCATTTCTTTGCATAACAAAATGAAAAAACAAAAACGGAAATGAAAAATTGTTCATTTCGTGCCCATCTCTACTGCACATTTTTCTCCAAAGCACCCATTATAAACCTGCACCCCCAGCTGGGGACTTTTTGAGGTGCTGGCTTGGGCCAGTGCCTCTACAGGCAACAGCTTTCGAAGTTCAAGGACCAGGAATGTGTCGACAAGGTAGGAGGGGGAGTAATGAAAAATGAAGCAATCACCACCACATTAATGCCAGCCTACCAAAGCATGGCCTGCTTAGAGTGGGGAATTGATGGCCCGTGGCACCTGTCAGGCCTGTGTGAGACCCACATGTTTTGTGTGCTTCCCTGTGCCTTATATGAAGGATCATATTCCCTCATATGCAGTTTACTGGGTTTTAAGATGTTCAGAAGAGTGGACTTTTTCTCTCAGAACAAGCCCCCTCACAAGCATATTGGATAAAGATAAAAGAATCTTCTTTGGTTGTGCATCTCCTTCTAGTACAGTGCTTTCCAACCTGGGGCTCGGGACCCCTTTGGGGGCTGAACAACCATTTCACAGGGGTCGCCATGAGCCAGTGAAGAAAAAGGCACAAATGGCTTGGGTCTGGAGGAGGAGGGGGAGAAAGGGGGAAGGGGGAGAAGAGTGAGTTATAGTTTGATAGGTTGGAGGGGATATCAGTCAATGGCACCGGAGGCTGAGATTGGCTGAGGGTGCCTGTAGAGAGAAGTTCTCTATGGGGGATGGTGGGGTGGCGGTGGTGGGGGTGTGGGGTGGGGGATGGCAGGCAGGCGGTGGCGGGGGTGGGGCAGGGCCTCAGGAAGTGGCAGATGGCGGGCGGACGGCAATGGGCACAGGGGGCGGTGATGGGCGTGGCGGGCGGTGGGCGGGTGGCGGGGGAAGGACGGCGGTGTTCAGCAGCGGGGGGCAGCAGGGGGGCAGCAGGCTGGCCAGCGCCCCCTCTACATTTTGGCGCCCTAGGCAACTGCCTAGTTTGCCTTAATGGACACGCCAGCCCTGTCTATGGCACCTGTGGCAGTGGCCTGCCAAAGGGGGTTTGTGGCCTCTTCCAAGCAGGGCAATGGGTCACCACAACATGAGGAACTGTATCAAAGGGTTGTGGCATTAGGAAGGTTGAGAACCACTGTTCTAGTACAATTTAGGCTGAAGTCTCTTTTGTTGTTTTTCAGACTAAGTTTGACTTGGCATACATTGCTTTCATGTCATCTTATTTTCATCCACATTGAAGTGCCAGTGGAAAAACAACAGAAGAGACTGAGGTGAGGCATATGGTTATTGGTTACCCTAATTTAAGAAAAGGTCATAATTGTACTTCTTCCATCTTATTTGAAACTTTCAGGTTTCAAATTATTTTGCATATGCTGGGTATGCATATGCTGACCTGTCTGGATGGCTCAGTAAGTTAGGTATCTGGCTGCTGAGCTGGAGGTTGAAAGTTCATTTCCATACTGGACATTCCAGAAAAGCCAGCCTGTGTGGCCTTGGACAAATTGCACCATTGCAGGACGTCTTGAGACGGAGAGGATGGGAAACTACTTCTGAGTACTGTCTACCTAAAAAAAAAAAAAAAAAAAAAAAACCTTGGAAAACGTTGCCATATAAATCAGAATTGATTTGCACGCACTAGAGATGGGCACGAAATGAACAATTTTTCATTTTCGTTTTTGTTTTTTATTTCGTTACGTAACAAAACAAAAAACGAATTTTGCCTCCAAAATGAAACGAAACAAACAGAAACACCAGAAATTTTGTCATCCATTTCGTTTTCATTACAGAAAAAATATTGAATGATAGAGATGGGAACGAAATGAACAATTTTTCATTTTCGTTTTCATTTTTTCATTTCATTTCGTAATGAAGATGAAAATGATTTTTTTGCAAAATTTCACGAAAAACGGTAACGAACCGAAACGGACCCCCTAAACAACAAATGACAAATGAAACACCATTTTTTTGAGTCGTGCCCATCTCTAGCACGCACACAATGATGATAGTCAAGTATATGCTAGTCATCTTTAATATTGCACATAATTTGATCTTCCCCGGGAATTAACTAGGAAACTTGACTTCTTAGATCCATAACAGCAAAATTACCATATTTTTCAGCTCTTATTTGTGAGAATAATATTTTGGTACCTAAAGAGAAACTCACTCATTATTTCTCTCATAGCACAATTCCTAAAATAATCTATCTAGGGCAGATATCTCTTCAGCATCTAAACAACCTGTACTGAAAAGTTCAATTGATCCTGCCACAATAATGTAGTTTCTTTGGATGAGGAGGTATCTTCTATTGTTTTCTGCTCCCTCTCATTCTTTTGGACACATTTCTATTCACAAGGTGTTAAATCATTTTGTTCCAGGCAATTAATTTACTAATCTGTTTTACTCATTTCATGGGAGAACAATGTGTCTTATTGCTTTTATTATCAATGATATTATTTTAATAGCCTATTATAAGCATAATAAAAGCTAATCTAGCATTTGTATAGATGTCATTATTTCCTTGCTTACTTGATTCTTTGCACATGGGATTGGTTAAAAATACATTCCAGCAAATAAAAAAAGACAGAAAGAAAGAAGAGAAAAAATTGTGATGATTATATAGAGAAATGGGTTGTGACGAATGAACCCAGAGGGGCTGAATTAAATTATTCTTCTTCCAGTAGGTTTACTTTTCCTTGGAATACAGATTGGGAAAGAAAGCTCGGATGTTAAATCAGAAGTGGGTCTCTCTTTCAAAATCAATGTTGGTACAGTGTCTGGGGGGTCATAAGGCCTCCTTTACAGAGGCAGGTCCTTGCTTTGAAGGATCCCTGTTTCAAATGCCCATGTTTGGATTAAAGATGAGAAGGGAAAGCCTTGAAACAGCCTACAAAGGATCCTGTAGACATTTATTTGTTTATTTTTGAACATTTTCACCCCACCTTTCTCCTTGGAAAAGGACCCAAGGTGGCTTACAATAATGAGGGACAATTTACAGCCCAGAACATTTAAGATTAGAGATGGGCACGACTCAAAAAAATGGTGTTTCATTTGTCGTTTGGTTATTTAGGGGTCCGTTTCGTTTCGTTTCCATTTTTGTGAGGTTTTTTGCAAAAAAAAATTGTTTTCGTTTCGTTACGTAATGACCCAAAAAATGAAAACAAAAACAAAAAATTGCTGTTTCGTTACCATTTAGCACAATTCAATGTATTTGCCGTAACGAAAACGAAGTGGTCGACAAAATTTTTCGTGTTTTGGGTCATTTCGTTTCATTTTGGAGTCAAAATTTGTTTTTTGTTTGGTTACATAATGAAACGAAAAAATGAAAACGAAAACGAAAAATCGCTCATTTCGTGCCCATCTCTATTTAAGATATATTCAAGTTAAGAACAGGGAATTAAGAGAGGCATCTTAGAACATTACAAGGTAACATTAAAGCTACAGAGAGCATGCAAAAAGAAAAAAAATCCATGGTGTTCTTATGAAATCAGTCAATGCAATCATGTGTGGTAATTCATCTAAAAGTCACATAGTAGGTAGTCCCTCATTTAGGAAAAGCTTTCCTGAAGAGGAAGGTCTTTGCCTGCTTCCACAAAGGGGCTCTTTGAAATGACCCTTCCATCCACCTGTTCCATCACCCTTCCAGATGGGGCAGCAGGTTGTTTCGTCCCATTGTAACTTACATTAAGGCTAATTTATTATGACCCACAATTTTATTATCAGCCTTCTCTTATTAAAAAAAAGTTTCTGTTCCATAACCATGTATGTACTGTGAAGCTGAAACAATCAGTCATGTCTTCCTTTTTTGCAGTTTTTCATGGTGACCATGTGTAGAATTTGCCTTCCCTCTTTTTAAATTTCCAGGCAAGTAGATCATCTCAATGGCTAACAGACTGTTTTGTTCAGGACAGAGATTTCTCTGTCACCACAAGTGTAGACATGTTTTTATTTTACACAATTAAAATAAGAGAACAAATATGATTTGCAATTTTATTTTGATATATACTTGATTATATTAGTGTATGCTAATATTGTTCAGTATATATTGTATGAATTTCTGAGTGTGTTTTAGTCCCACCATATATTCTTTTATGTATTTATCTCATTTGTTGACCATAATAAATTTGCTGTAATGACTTGACAGGCATGGCATTTTTATTTAAATGAGAGTAATTATTTCTAAATTTGCACTGAATGTATATAACCAGCATATGCACATTTTATGGAAATCTCCATGTTCTTTAGTGCTCCTTTTGTCTTTTCACAGCCCCAAAGAGAGGGAAATGATGTGTATTCTAACTTCCCAAATACACAATTGCATTTTGGACTGAGGACTCAATCTAGCCCCATTGTGAGTAGTGTATGCATAGCCACTTGCAACAAGAAGGATGGTAGATAAAATATATAATGGCAAGTATTGCTTGTTGTTTCATTGGTGAAGTGAATTTCTTCAGTCTTTTTTGTTAAAAAAATGGCAGCAAAACCTGGCAGAAAACACAGCTTTGCAGTGCACCATTTGAGATAATTTCCCTCTACAGGCACCCTCAGCCAACCACAGCCTCCGGTGCCATTGACTGCTAAACACCCAAATGAATTGAGAGTCAACAATCCATGAAGCAGATTGTTATTATTTATTATTATTTTTTTGGATATTTTTACCCCACCTTTCTCCTTGAAAAAGGACTCAAGGTGGCTTACAATAAATAGGGACAATATACAGCTCAGAACATTAAAGACATATTCAAGTTAAGAACAGGGAATAAGAAGAGGCATCTTAGAACATTAAAAGGTAACATTAAAGCTACCAAGAGCACCAAAAAAGAAAAAAAAATCTATTATGAGGGTTGGAAAACTAACATGGAAAACACTGGTGTTCTTATCAAATCAGTCGATATAATCATGCTTGGTAATTCTTATAAAAGTCACATAGCAGGTAGGTCTGGAAGATCTACATGAGACTTTATGAAAGCAATGTGCCTGTCTCTGTTATAACCTGGCATGAGAGGATCAATCTTGTTCATTGCAGAGCAAACTCTTTGTCTTAGAATACAAAAACAAACAAAACAACAAAAAAAACACGAGCAAATGAAACAACCCAATTTATGCCATATTTTTATTGTCAAGTTTTATGCCTCTTGCCTAATGCTTCCTATATTTTTTTAACTTATGCTCTTGTTTTTAACTTTTTGTGTGAACCACCCAGAGTTCCCATCGGGAAATGGGAGCGCTATAGAAATGCAAAAATAAATAAATAAAATAAAATATATTTAACATTCAGAATGCTGGATGCAAGCTTTTGGATTAACACCAAACACTATCTCTAGCTTAGGGTGCAATCGCCTCGGGATATGATTAGCTTTTACAAGGAGTGGGTGGGGAAAATGCCCATAGCGCAATATGGCTTGATCTCTCTTCTGACAACTGGATGAGGTGCAGGAGGTTGTGAACCAAGCTGACGTGGCTCCATGCCCAGATTCAGGGCTCCACTTTTTTGATCCTGGAGTGATCAGATTGCATGTGGATGGAAGGGTCATTTCCAAGAGCCACTTTAAAAATGACACCCAGCAAAGTGACCCTTTCCCAACACAAGCAAAAGTTACCTTTATATTGTGGTGTGATCACACCATCAGCAGGTGTGTGAAAAGAAAAGATGCTTTGACTGCACCCTTGTCTTGGAAGGCAAAGAAAACCTCCAAAATGTATACTTCCCAAGTTCTCAAGAAATGTTTTCATCTCCTTCACTCTTCAAACAATCCTTGGGGAATTAGTTCCCAGAATCTGGCTGACTCCAAGGTCACCTAGAGAGCTTGTTTCTTCTAGAGCTCACGCCTGGCCTATTTACTCCCTAATTTAAATGAAGCAGTCTCTCTAATCAAACAGAATATGACAAGAGGATGAGGGGAAGAAAAGTACTGCAGCAGAACGTGTTTCCGAGCGATGTTGGTTTATTTATTTTCCAGGTGGCTATGAAAGTTGCTTCAAAATGCTCAGGGTGATATTCAAGAAAGTAATATTTAAATAATAAACAAAGTTTAGGCAAGGCACAGCAGAAGAGATAAAAATATAATTTAGGCAAACTTCACAATATCATCAAATGCCCCAACATTTTAAAAAGTCTTTACCAACCACTGAAATGACATTACACTTGGTACCAGCTGATCGCTTTTTTGGGAAGGGCATTTTGCAGGTTGGGAAAATCTGTCAGATCGCACATATTTCCCACTTTGTAAAGTTTGGTAAATTCTTACCAAAAATGGATGCGATGAAAATTTCAGCCATCTCCACTGGGAGTTACTTTACCTATTTCCATCACAAATAGGACTGTACTATCTACCATGTAGTTCTTGATTGGGTACATTTGTGCCCCACTTTACTGCTGGTGGGTGAAAGCCACTTGGCTCTTTCCCGTCATACTTTATCCTGATTCCGTGAGGTAGGCTGGGAAACCTGATGCTACAGGTCAAAGGTCACCTCATTGGTTTTATGGCTCAACTTCAGCCTTGATCTCCTTAGTCCTAGACCAACATGCTGAACCACTAGACACCTGTTTTGGGGGGGGGGAGAGAGAAAGATGGCAATCATAATTCAATACCACAAAATGTAAGCTAATATAGAGTGAATGATAGTGTTTAAAAAACAAATTAGTCAAAGGCCTTTTGGAAAACATGCAGATTTGTCAGTTTTGCTCTTCATCAAGTGCATGTTTTATTTTTATTTCTCAAGATCTTTTCATTACGTTTAAGAAAATATTTACAAATGTTGGAAAGTTTTTGTCCAAAAACATGAAGTCTTACATATAACCCTTGTAGTAACAACAAGAAGAGGAGCAAGAACTGCAGCAAGCTCGGATTACAGGAAGCCAGATACCAGATGAATATTATGAATATTTTTTTTGGTGGGGGGTCCTGACTGTTAAGAGCAGTACAGCAGTAGAACCAATTACCTCAAGAGGTGGTGAGTGCTTCAACACTGAAGGCATTCAAGAGAATTGTAGAAAACTACCTGGCAAAGGTTGTACAATTTATACCCCTCCCTTGATCAGTGGGTTGGATTCAATGGCCTTGTAGGCCCTTTCCAACTTCATGATGCTATAATTCTATAATCCTAGTCCTTTCTCTAACTATGATATTTCAAATGGAAAGATAGGCTCAGATCATGGCCCCAGAAGATGATCTCAGGAGACTGAAAGAGGAGTAGCTTCAGGTTACCTCCTAGGCAGGAAGGTGAGAAGTAGAGATGGGCATGAAACAAAAAGCGAAATGATGTTTTGTCATTTTGTTACATAACGAATCATTTCATTACAAAACAAAATAAAACACCACCACCACCCCAGAAATGAAACAATTCATCCTAAACAAATAGCTTCTTTGGACTCTTTCCTTTAAAGCCCCTCTAAATTTGGAGAGGTTTGGGGTTCAGGGGGCTGAGTTATTAAACTCCAAAGGGAGTCTGCCAGGAGAAAATCATTTCTTATTGAATATGCACTCAAAATTACTTACATTGGGGGCACCAAAGTAGAAGGGGTATCTTCAGAAAGTGATTTTAGGGAATCCCCTGAAATTTGGAAACATTTGGAGGTAAGGGAGTTGAGTTATGAAGCTCCAAAGAGGGTACCCCTAAATCTTCTTATTGTAATCATATGGGAAACAGTGGCACCGCTATCACTCACCCGATCAGGACTTGCCCTTCACTGCCCCCCCTAAGCCTTCCAAGCACCTAATTTTACCACCACCCCACCCGAAATGGGAATACTTATTCACTCTAGTATAAGCTGGGGGCATTTATTCAGCCAAAAATAAGGGCTGAAAAACTGGGCTTATACTCGAGTATATACAGTACATTGCCTTGGGGGAAATAAGAACCTCCTGTCTATTGTGGGAACTGGCAAAGCCTACTGAGCAACTGAAAATATCCTGCTCTCTCTTTTATATTACACCAAGTTAAGAAATCAATTTATTATGCCATGATTAATAAAATACATCCTACTTGTTAGAGCAACAAATTAGACTTGAATGTATCTGATCTTTATATACCATTCCCTAAATTGAATATGACTCAAGTTTATTGGGTAGAAAAAAATCATTTATTGCTTTATTTCAAGAGACAAAGCTCTTTTCTTTTGCTGGCAGCAAGGGCCCCTTTACCTGTAACAGGTGTAAATTGAGGGCAGGAAGTATATTTCTATGTGATAGTTTGGGACTAATTTGTGAATAGAGACCAGCTGGTCCATCTGAGTATTGTGTCAATGGCACCTGTTAAGGAAGAAAATACGAAAGGAAGCTATAATGAGATTTCTTATCTTGTAATTCTGCCATCAGAGCTGGCTGGCAGCCATATTGTCTACACAGTTGAGCAGCTCTGGTAGAAGTAAAGCATAGTTTGTGCAGATAAAATATAGACGTGCATTCTGGAGATGTCAGCCACGGTGATCATTCTTTGGATTTCTAATTATCTCTCCCCACATGCCCTGCCTCAGCATTTTATGTGTTACGTTCCCAATTTCTGTAACCAAGCCCAGCTGTATTGACAAAAATATTGAGGTGGCCATCTCAGATGGCAGATTTTGGGTGACATTGATAGGACAGTTCATTGCTAACAATCTACTTGCTAATATTGTAATTTCCTTCTACAGAAGGCAAGAGGTGATTGATGATTTTTTGCCTCCAGTGCCAAAAGAGCTTGTTTTGGAGTGCTAGCCATCTTAAGGTAAGTGTTGGGGTACCATTTACTCCCTCATCAGGTGCCTTGGTGCAACTAGTCCTGTTTCTGGCATGGCTTCTAGTGGGGTTTTCTCTTGGACTGTTTGCTCCCCCCACCCCACTTCTTTGTAACCCCAAACACATTGATCCAGAAACATATAATATTCATAAATCTGGGGAAGATTTGAACAAGGGGGCAGGAGGTGAGGAAGGATATGTATTTTTGTGAGGCATGAATCAATAGCATGTACTTTAGTTAAAACAACTAGTGCTAGAAAAGCAATGAATCACTTCCAGGTCTGGCCTTATTATTAGACTCAGGCAGTTGACTTGCACTCAGGGCAGTGAATTTGCTGCTCCCGCTTTGCCCCTGTTGCTTCCCTACTGGGAGACAAACTCCACTAGATAGCTGCTAATTTCTGAGTTATCTTTCTCCCTATCCCTGTCAACCCCCGCTTTCCAATTGTACCAGCATATGGGAAGGAAGTAGAAGCAGAGGTTTCTCTAGATATCGGCTGATGCTACAAAGACATGAGTCCTTTTTGGGGTGATGGTGGTGGAATGTCTAGCTCTGAGGGGCAACCCCAGAGCTAAGCATGATGGGAGGTGTTCTCTATGAGATTGCTTCCAAGAGATACCTTTGCAGCGAGTCTCCTCCAAGACTCGCCTGCCTGGCGGGTGGACAATTTCTTTCTGAAAAATTTTCCTCTCATTCTCCCCCTAAACCTCTCTTACACCACTGTTCCAAATCAGGATGTGGGCCTTCTCTTGCATAGACATGGTGATTGGTGAGATAGCTTCTCTCATGTTGGAAATGGAGCTGAACTCTGCCAGTTTATGTGTTACCCTGTTTCATGATAGTTGCAATGAGGAGTTAACACCTCTTTTCACTGGACCGTCACCTTAATTTCACAAGGGGCAGTTGGTCCCATGGCCTTAGGTCCTTTTGGGGAGACAGATAGGATAGAAATCTTAATAAATAAATAAATAAATAAACAAACATTTCTTTTTATTTCAAGCAGATACTGATATGCTTACAAAAAGGTGACTTTGGAGTCTGGCGTTCAAAAAACAAACCCAGCAGTAGAGTCAGCTCCTGGAAGTGCTGCCAATTCCACTTCTCCTACTGTTGTTGCTTTTTCCTTTTCCAATGCCATCTGATAGTGCCACCATGTATTTTTCTTGCTGGTTGCAGTGTGGTGCACACCAGTAATGTATGCGTACAGGGGGATGCAGTACTTGTGCCAGGTGTAGCAATGACCTCCAGTGATGCAGAACTGCTGTTTCACTTCCTATCACAGGCAGCAGAGAGGTTTAGGCTGTCCCTAAACCTTGCTTAGACTACTTGTGGTGGTACATTTATTCTGAAGTCACCATTCCTGAATTATTTTAGGATTGGTGAGCTCCAATATATTAACCTGCTAGTAATTATGGGCTTGTAGCCAGAAACTGGGAATGGGGTCGATCTGCAAGAGAAGTTATATTGCCTAACCAATAGGAAGAATGTCTTGACAGTACCAGTAATCTGATTGAAATGGACTGCCTTGAAGGGTGGTAGAATCACAAAATACACTTTTTGTAGGAGAAAATTATTGGCCACCCAAACTGGGAATTTCTTGGAAGGGCTCTACTTGGCAGAATTTGTCTCCCTATAGATATCAGGATAGTTTGAATCTCCCCTTACTACAGAA
>JAHTLZ010000910.1:0-10687 GCA_023846285.1 Phrynocephalus versicolor
GCCGCTTTCAAGCGCTGGTGGATCTTCCCCCGCTCCTCTCACCCCGAGTAACCCCCCCCCAGAACGGCAATTAAGACTGCAGGCGAAGAATTTATTGCTGTTGACGTCTCTCCGCTTGAAGCCTCGAAACCCCCTTTTTAATGCTTGGAACACGGGCAGCGCGGATATGGATTCACTGCCAAAAATTCAAACTGCCCCTTCCTTCCATTTTAGCCCGCTTAGCCTTGCTGATAGCCAGTGCCTCTGGCCATGTGCAGAGTTCTTTTAAAATAAACATTCGCCGCCTGCCGCTTTCAAGCGCTGGTGGATCTTCCCCCGCTCCTCTCACCCCGAGTAACCCCCCCCAGAACGGCAATTAAGAGTGCAGGCGAAGAATTTATTGCTGTTGACGTTTCTCCGCCGATGAATCGAAACTCCTTTTTTAATGCTTGGAACACGGGCAGCGCGGATATGGGTTCACTGCCAAAAATACAAACTGCCCCTTCCTCCCTTTAAGCCCGCTTAGCCTTGCTGATAGCCATTGTCTCTGGCCATGTGCAGAGTTCTTTTAAAATAAACATTCTCCGCCTGCCGCTTTCAAGCGCTGGTGGATCTTCCCCCGCTCCTCTCACCCCGAGTAACCCCCCCCCAGAACGGCAATTAAGACTGCAGGCGAAGAATTTATTGCTGTTGACGTTTCTCCGCCGATGAATCGAAACTCCTTTTTTAATGCTTGGAACACGGGCAGCGCGGATATGGGTTCACTGCCAAAAATACAAACTGCCCCATCCTCCCTGCAGACGAAGAATTAATAGCATTGGCCATAGGAAAACCATTGCTGGATCTCCCCCCATTCTTTAGGGCAAAATAATATTTAAAAACACTATTGTAGTTGTAGAACTCAAAGGTTATACTAATGTCCTGGTTCGGTACAGCTAATCATTTTTTATGCGGACATTTTGAAACCGCTGTATCGAAAAGCTGATATGAGTATGCTTCCCTTTCAGCAGATCAGGAATATTCCATAGTGCTGATTATAACAGCAGCTACTGATAAAACTTTTCAAACAAACACTCCATGTGCTTATCGATTCATGAATGTTGTAACTTTATTGTGATAACCATTTAATGCAATAATACAAAATATAACTGTAACAACGAACTATAACAACAAATAAACATCCCCAATAGTGATCAACATTATAAGTGGTACATTCCAAGATTGTTCGTTATGGTCAGTCCTGAGCCATGAACTTTTCACCTTTCTCTGGCCATCAGGCTCCGAACAAAAGAGCCTCGCTATCTGCAGGCAGGTGCTGGCCTTCTTGGAGCCTGCCAATTACAAACTCCACCCATTTTCCTCCAGGAACAATGGCCAACTCTTAGCCCTAGCTAGAAAATGTTTCCATTCCTGACCTTCAACCAACGTTGCTGGGTTGAACTGATCTATTTGTAGGTGTTTTGCATGAGCTCTGCAAAATAGCACAGTTAACTGTTCCTGCTAAATAAAAGTATTCTTAAACAAAAGCATTGTAAAATCTACTAATATTCCTTGCAATAGGACAAATGCATATTTTTAAATCACAACCCCAGGTACATTATTGCAGTAATTTAAGTTACCAATGTAAAGGGCCAGATAAACATACTGCTAGGCACCTGGCAAGTGAACTCTACGGTGACCCTTAATCCTATTGGTTAAAATTAGTTTCATTTTCCAGAGAAATGTGCTGGATCCCTAGGACAAACCTTATAAGAACCCCTCAACTTTTCCCAGCCACTCGTGGAGAGTTAGGAGTTACTTAGAGAGCAGTTGTGCAGGGAAAAAATTATTTTTCTTGTCAGAAGATAACCAGGCCTTTTCTTTGGAGATGGAGGGAGGGAGGGGCCGGTTCTGGACGGAGGCGGAGGTGTCCAGTCTGCTGGATTTCTTTATTGACAATGAAATGGGCCCAGTTCTGTTTCATCTCCACCAAAGAGGAAACCAGCAGGCTTTCAGACAGGCTGCTAGAGAACTGGCAAGGCTAAACTATGCCCGGAATGCCAACCAAATTAGATCTAAATTTAAAATTATTAGACAAAATTTCAATAGGGCATTGTTTTATTTTGGAGAGAATGCAGCAGAGGAACAGCAAACAGCTTTTTGGCCTCAATTATTGGAATTGTGGAATCAAGCTGGAAGGCCTGACCCTCAACATCTTTTTCCTTTGGGTAAGTTATACAAACTTTCTTTTAAAAACGTTACTACTTTTGAATTACGTATGACATGTTTAAATATCTAAAAGTGTAATCTGAGAAGTATTAAGGGCCAATATAATTTGGTTTAAAGTATAGATTTGATGTAATTATGCTGAAACTCTAGATCAGCAAACGGCAAAGCAGGCTAAAATATTAAAAGATGGTCTGCTCCCAATAAATAGCTGAAGTGACATTTAAAAACATTCCCTTTAAAACTGTTACCCTCTAGTAAATATCCTGGATAAAAAGGAGAAACAACAAAGCTTTAGAACAGATATATAGAAATAAAACTTCTGACAAGGACATCTTAGAGTTGCAGTGAACAATAGAAATATAAAACTATTTCCCACTTATGTCTCAATAGGAGCTGGACCAGGAAGGAGGCATGGCAACAGGGGTGGTGCTCTAAGGCCTCCAAGGCACCCAAACAGAAGGGAAGATTTGGAGCAGCAGGCCAATGACACAGATGAGGACGAGGAACAGGCAATGGCCCATGATTTCCAACCACCAGTGGTCCATGAGGGTCAAGGGGAAGCAAATCAAGGTGCAGGTCACGAAGAACAGGGATTGGCGAATGTTCCAGGCAACGTTCAGGAACAGCAGGTTGAGAATGAAGGTGTGTAAAAGTCATTTGTGGGCCTCACTAAGGTGTGTACACATAATAGACCGTTAATTTACAAAAGATAAACATCTTTTTCTTCTTTTCAGAACTACAAGAGGATCAACCGCTGGACATTATGCAGCAACCAGTGACCCGCGCAGAACATCAGAACTGGGTTGCTGCTCTTCAAGAGGCAATAGAGAGGATAGCTGCTCTTGAACAAATCGTGCTTGCAGGAAACAGAGGAGCACCTCCAGCAAGGAGAAGACGCCGAAGGCGATGAAGCCTTTTTTTGGGGTTATTGGACAATTTAGGGGATGTACACTGGTTCTCCTGTGCCAAAATATTCCATTGACTCACGTGTTAAAGGACTGATGTTGTACCCAGCAACGTTCCCTGGGGTTATCCTTTTGTGCCTTAATGTTACTGTGTTAGCAATATTTACAAGTTTTATTTATAAATAATCTCCTAAGAAAATATAACGGCTGAATACTTTTAGTTTTCTGGTGTTCTACTTTGTGCACTTTGAGCAATTTTAAGACATGATACGGTACTAATTGAAGCAATTAACATGCTGTTCTAGTTGTATTTTTTAAAAAAGGTTTCTGTATGTATGAGGCCGAAGAATATGAAGCCTCACACGTAATTCCTTTAACCTGGACACAGAAAACCACTGAAAATCCTAGTCTCTTAGGTTATAGTTGGAATGAATATATTAATCTGTTGAGCAATCTGATTAGCAATGTACATTATTTCTTCTAATAGCCACTGCCTTAAAAGTACTTTACAGCTTTTATGTGCTGTGAAAGTATTAGTCTTTTTGTCTTGTAAAAGACCACAGGCCAGTGTTACCTGCACAGGAGAGCAGCATTCATTGTTAGAACTAGTAGAGGGCAGCTCCTCCTCTCATAAATCTTACTTTATAGTACTCAAAATAACATAAAAGTGCACAAACCTATACTTTGCCTATTCAGTTGATAGAAATAAAACAGTTTTTTAAAAAAATCAACAAAGTTTCTGTTTCTTATGTACTCTGGGTTAGTTCATTATGGATAAGTTGAGGGGGAGAATACACAGTGAATTTAAATTTCCTTGAAAATCATGCCTTACAGAGGTAGATTAGTGTTTTCCTGCAGTTATTGCTTTTAATTGTAACTGAATTTGCTTCAAATGTGAAGCACTTCAGCAATTTTCCCATTAAAAATCATGGCCTGGGTGTTCTGTCCCTACTCCCAACCTTGGCATGTTCACATATTTACTCAAAATAGAATAAGTAAGCAACTAGGGTGAAAATATTTTCTTCTTGATACGTCTTCTTTTTGGTGTGGTTAATTTTCTGGGCACAATGTTTTCACTACCACTTTCCTGCTTTACAATCAAATACGGTGACACAGGGAAATGTGGTTCTACTGCTCCCTGTTTCTGAGTACTAGTCATTGGTCTTTTCTTGTGGTCCTGCATAATTTTTTCCCCTGGTTTGCTTCCCTGAACTGTTGCTCCCTTTTTTGGTTTACCAAAAGAAATAAGGGAACCTGAAGACGTAGAGGGCAGGAGTGATACTGAGCATTCAGTATCACTCTCCTGCTCAGAGGCAGTTTCTGAGCCACTGGTCCCCGTTGTATCACCATCAGAATCACTGTTCTGTACATGATCAGTGTTTGGGGAACCATTAGAGAGCAGGATTTCTGTCTGGTTCTTAGTGTGTTGTTCATTATGGTTTTTTTCTCCTTCCATGTTAACCTTTTTTTTTGCCCCTTGATTGGTTAAAAATTGGGTTAGTTTAGCAAGTGAATCTGAAGCCACCCTTAGATTGTCAATAACCTGTTTCTGGAACATCATATCCTGGTGGTTCCAAGAATTTAGTGTAGATTCTTTTCTATCGTCCGAAGCCTTAACCCAGTCCACAAAACCAGTAAGTGTGTTGTCCAGGCGTGCTGCTGCTGTTGATCTCTGCTTCCTTTTCCTTAGTAATGCAAGTCTGGTTGCAGGATCAAGCGTGGCTTCATAGTTTGTTGTTCCCGCAGAGTCTGTAGTTAATAAGGATAATTTAACATTAATTGTTATGCAGTGTACAAAATTATCCATTATAAAATCTGTATATTGAAAATTTAAAAAAAAATATTTAACATCAGAGATGTTAATAATTCAAGAATTTAAAGTATTTTAATGTAATATTAGTATTTACAGAGTAAACCGCACGGCAGCTTGCTCAATTATTCAAATTAAGTTAGTTTTAATAGCTCAGTGTTTTATTACTCACCTAATCGTTTAGGTGTGCATAATCACTCAGTGATAGTAGTCCGGTTAATAAAGGTAATTATTTCTATAAAGGTTTAAAATCTCTAGATCGGAAATGAACATACCTTTTTTACCAAGCCGTTCAGGTAATATTGTTTGGGGACTCTGGGAAGAAGAACAGCCAGATGTGGATGGTTCACAACCGTCTGTTGATTGGTATTCTGAAATTAAAATAATTTATTTAAAAGGCAGTAATTTACATTGTTTATGTTTAAAATACATTACCATGGTCTGTAAGGATATGATTTACATGACATTCCTAATAATCCGACTAGTAGACGTTTTGATAAAATGGCCAGCCCTGCTAGCATAACTTTAAAAGTGTTCCTCACCCATTCCTGAAGCTTCCGAAGCCACGTAGCTTTGGTTCATGCCTTCACTCTCATCGAAGAGGGACTGTGATCCGCCATTATCGCTAACTCCAGGCATTGCCTCCGTGGTTGCTGCATGTGGGAAGAGGAATATAAGTTACTGTACTTCCCTCGCGTTGCTACACACCATAATGCAACGCACAGGAAGCAGTCTTTTAGTTTCCGGAGCACATAATTGTTAAGGTAACATGATTGGGTACTTCTGAGGCATGTCCCGCCCCTACTTATTTTTTGCCCGAATCAAGGACATTTTAGATCCGGTATACTTCAAAATGGATTCATAATCTTACAACAAAGCAAACTTCATTTATAATAAAGATAAATATGTCTACTTTACTTCCTGCTTTTATCTCGGTCGTTTTTCGATGCATCGAATATCTCAGGGATGTGGAGATACAATGTATCATAAGTAAATTACAATTCGGATACTTTTAATTACATATGTAATCTCTTTAATAATAAAGAAATACCGATACATCGATGCACTTCTTCAATGTTTGTAAATCAAAATCCGAAATAAATTTATGAGAGGGAAATTAAACGCATCCGTCCATAAATCTGAAAGATTTACAAGTCATCCCGTTCCCTAGTTGCTTCGGTTTATCGAAGGACACAACGAGTTCTGAAAACAAATGTCTGTACTAAGGTGTAGCATTACAAATCGGATACTTTTAATTACATATGTAATCTCCGTAATAATAAAGAAATACCGGTACATCGATGCAGTTTTTCAATGTTTGTTTATCCAACAACGAAATCAATATATAATAGGGAAATAAAAGTCATCCCTCAATATATTCGAAAGATTTACAAGTATTCCCGTTCCCTCGGTGTTTCGTTTTATCGAAACACTCAACGTGTTCTGAAACCAAGTAACTGTACTTGGGTATATTAATAGAGTTACTATTAGTAACATAATATTTCTCTGTGAAATACAGGGAACGTGACGTATTTTTCGGTATATATAAAATGGAACTTAGTCAATACTTACCAGTGCTCCCGCTGGACTCGCTCTCGGTTGTCCGCAATGGGTGAATTGAGGTGTCTGTTCGAAAAATGTTTGCCATTTCTTCGTACCAAATAAATTTTGCACGCCCAGCTCCAGAAGTACTGTTTTGAAGTACAGCCTGTTTGTACAGTTTTCGAAGCGATTTGCATTTAGTTCTACATTCCGTTCCAGATCTAAAAAATCCAATCTTTCGCAATTCTTTTGAAATCACCTCATAGATTTCAATATTCCTTTTGAGGGAAGACAAAGCATATTTTATCTCCGCCTCACCCCAAACCTTAATTAAGGCTGCAGTCTCCTCGTTTCCCCAAATAACCCCTCTCTTAATTTTGGAATGAACAGAACTGGCTGTGCAATTCTCTGAGTTGTCCTCAGAATCCATCCCTATAGCTGCCTTGTTAAATTATTTTTCTAGGGAAATCCTTCTGTTTGAAAGGACACCAGCAACTGCACTCAGTTGCCTGAGTGCTAACTTCCTTCCCTTGCACCTTTTGGCTCCCTTTATTAGCATTTCAACAGAAAGGTGATCTCAATTTGGGAAGGGGGATGGGTGATTGATTACAAAGGGCCCCCCTGTCCTGTGTCTCAGCTGGCTAGGATGTGGTGCCGAAATGTTTCATTAACTTTCGTTTTGCCTATGCAAAGTACTGCTGACTCAATGGAAGTAAGTTTGTTTTTTGCTGGTTTACTTGCCATAGCACAGCAAGAAAAGTTTCACATCTTTCCAGTCTTGGTATCATGTTGGTCTAGGAATGAGTACCGAAATAATGTATTAATGCAAAGTATGCTATTGACACTGTGTTCTGTTAACCCAAAGCAATTAATAGTATTGTGCGGTAAGTGTAAAGAAAAATACACTGTAAAACCAAGGAATTCATTGTAATGCATTATAAACTGATTTATTCCTCAGAAGCTAACAGCAATGGATAAAAAATATGCGATTAGTTTCCCAAGCTGGCTAAAGGCAACACAAACAGTTTATTTTTGGCTTTCCTTCAGAGCCATTAGGCCATAAAATGCTTGCAGTGGGAACTGTAATGTGATACTTCCTTCTTAAGTTTACTCTGGCAGCCGTACTCTGCATATGAAGAGGGAGGTGTTACAAGAATAAAACATCGGAATGTTTTCTTATAAGGGGGGCCTCTCTGAAAGGCATGTTTTCTAAAGTGACATACAACAGGGCAGATGAACCCTTAGTCAAGGCATTATTTGTTTTTCGATGTTATGCGTTCAGAAACTGCTATCAATTTGGTCCAGTGCCTTGGTTTTTTTGCTAGGTTTATTACTGATTATTGTGTAACCTTGAAGCAAATACCCCTGTCAGGCATTCTTTTTGCATAGCCGGTGTAGTAGTTTGCCAAACCTACTGGTGTTTCGCACTTAAGTTAAAGGAAAGTACTGCAAATCAAATAGAAACATTTATTAACGGAAGGAATTTTACAGGAGTAACCAATAATGTAAAGCCTCACAATTCTACTGCAAATGAAAGTGTAACATAAAATAGTGAGGTAGAGTACATGAACTTATTATTTTGCGCCCATGTCACTTCACATGGGTAAACAGGTACTCCGCAATAGCATTACGAACCGCCTCAGCCTCTGCACGTGCAGTTCCAGATCTGTGGTAGTCATTTATTTCACACTCCTCCTGTGGTTCAGGTGGGGGTATGGAATGTTGTTCATCATCAAGTATGTCATGGTTTTCTCGTTCACATATATTGTGTAGAATCACAGCAGAGGCAATAATTGAATTAACGTTCTCTATGTGAGCCTCAATCCTAACAGACAGACGTCTGAATCTGGCCTTCAAGCGCCCAAATGCTCTCTCCACGACGCATCTTGAGCGATTAAAAACCTTATTGAAGTGGCGCTCCCTGTCATTTCTAGTAACAGCAAAGGGCTTCATTAGCCACTTACACAATGGATAGGCACCATCCCCTAATATAATGGGAGGTATTGACACCCCTGCATAGTGGAACATAGGACTGCCAGGTATTAGGGTTCCTTCCTCCATCCTACTAAAAAGCATAGATGATCTGAACACATGGGCATCATGATTAACACCTGAATGACCAGTCAACATAGAGAAAAAAAAATTCCCTCTCCGTCGCAAGCAGCCTGAAGCAATACAGAATGAAATGATTTCCTGTTAAAGTAAGCAGGCCCCTGCAATTTCGGGGGGCTTATCGGAATGTGCGTTCCGTCGATACAACCTATAGCATGTGGGAACCCGAAGATTTTCATAGATGATGTCATCTGTAGAAACAGAGAAAAAAAATTAAGAATCATTAATTTCCTAAACCGTAAAGGCGCTGGTTCAGAACACAAGTAAAGACTGGGATGACCGAAAGCAGGTTACCTTATTGAAGTCAGGCAGGCGGACCTCTTCCTTAAGAAGAACGTGTTCCATTGCAAGGCAAACCTCGATTGCAATGCTTGCAACAGTTGAGCTTCCTTTCTGGAATACTAGAGCGATGGTTCTGTAGCAAGAACGGCTTGCCAAAAAATACACGCCGATTGCCACTCTCTCTTCCACTGGGACAGCTGAGCGCATAACTGTGTCCCTGCGCATCAGAAACGGACGCAGCTTGTCTGCCACCCAAAAAAGTGTTCTTCTAGTCATACGGAAGTTTTGTAACCACTGGCGATCGTCCCAAAGCTGAAGCACCGTGTCGTGAAACCACTGAGAACGTCCTGGGTAACACCAGAAAAGCTTCTCTCGAGGCGAGCTTCTCATCCAAGCCGAAGTAACCCATATCAAAGCGTTGCATGCCCTCAACGCCTCGCCAAATAGCACTCTGCGTCGAAAAACGCGTCTTCCCTTTCTCAGAAGTAACAAAGCTACAGTGCTCAACAAAGAGTTGACATTGTGCAACACAGCAATAATGTATGGAGTATACCTATGGAGTTTCTGCAGGCGGGCAGAAGAACGCGATGGAGGCATGGTACCGGGAGAATGGCAGAAAGAAGGCGGAAGAGGCTTGGTGTCTACTCTAGGGAGTAAGGAGGGGGTTACTCCAGTGTCCTGGAGGACCTTTGAACGAAGAAGTACAATCGTTGTGCGATAGCCCACCTAGTGACCATGATGGGGAACAGCAGTTGTAGGAGCCCCCCCAATGGAAATTATAATATAAGTAATAATTATGAAGCAAAGAGTCACACATTTACAGCGCTTCGCCGTAACTGACAGCCAAGCATCGATGCATCGATACACCGTTTCCTTTTTTTTTTAAAAAAGCGGAGATCGCGGGAAACGGGCAAAGAACATGAGTGGTTGGATGCGAATGGAGCTCGTGAGGTCATTCTAGATTCGAACGGAAAAGCTGCCCGCGTGAGTACATAGGAAAGGGGGTGGGGGCGAAGGGAGACCACGTGATCGCCTTCGAATTCAGATCGAAGGCAATGACGCTCCGAAGCGAGGAGCCTCGTGAAGTAACGGCCAAAGTAATATGTGTATTTTACTTTGCTGCCATCACGTGGTAGAAAAACGCGGCAATGCGCCCCCACGGACGTGCCTAAATGTTGCATGACTTCAGTGACCCCACAGATGGGGTTCGCATCAAAGTGTATTTTGCTTCGTTTGTCTGTGGCACTATTTTTTAAATTTTTAAATATCAACTTCCATTTGTCATTTCTCAAATGCTGAATATTTCTTTTTGGGCTTTTCCCCGTGCATAGTGGCTTCTGGGACAGTGAACACTCTAAAAAAAGCCTCCCAAAGCCTGGCTCGTTGATGGTCCCGGCGCCAGTTGCTGGAGTCAGCAGTCTCTCTCTGCGCTGGGGCACAAGGGAGAAATCTTGCTGCAGTTGCAGCTCCCACTGGGAAAACACCGACGGCAGGATCCAGGTGTAACCACCCCACTAGCTCCCCACAACCTGAATTCCTAGGCTTAAAAGGAGGCTGTCCTTGCCCGGGAAGATCATAGAAATACAGGGGTGTGCAGATGTACAGTATGTCTCAGGACGACACCTCCCAGAATTCCCCAGGCAGCTCTATACCTCTAATGAAAAAGTCTGTGTGTGCATCTACACTGGACATATAGTGGATGCATTGCATTAATGGATAAGTCGCTATCGATTCAGTGTGAATCATGTGATGAATTCTACATTTGAACCACCTATAGATATTCAGAGCTGCCTAGATGCCCAAAGCACATCCGATCTCGCCTGATTTCGGAAGCTAAGCAGGGTCGGCC
>JAHTLZ010000911.1:0-10011 GCA_023846285.1 Phrynocephalus versicolor
TAATAATAATAATAATAATAATAATAATAATAATAATAATAATAATACAAGATACAGACCTTGACTGGTATTAAATAACAGCTATACCTGTTAACAAAAAACGCTTTCAGTTAAATATTGGTGTAATATGCATGCTGTCTGGAGCATTGCCATCATGCAAACGCTGAAAAGTTTTTTAAAAACACAGAAGAGAACAACAATGGGCAAACTGACAGCTAACAACAGCTAACATAGAAAGAGTACCTAAAGCCAGTGAGGGCACATTATGATATGGAGCAGCTCCCAGGGACGATAGGACAGGTACAGCGCCTTTAGCACCATGTGACCACAACTGATTAAGAAGCGCCTTTTGTAAAAAAAAAACGCCCAAATTCACTGTGTAATAGCAGCCAGAGAGAGAAAGAGAAAGAGAAAGAGAGGCAGGAATGTATGATGTGTTTCAAAAGAGCACTTCTCCAGTGGAAACAAACACCAAGACCAACCCAAATTAACTGTAAACAATAGGAATTACCATATATACTCGAGTATAAGTTGACTTGAGTATAAGCCGGGGGCCCTAATTTAAACCCCAAAACTGGGAAAATTTATTGACTCAAATATAAGCCTAGGGTGGGAAATGCAGCAGGGCCTGGCAACTCCTCCTTTGTGAGCTGTGTGTGTGTGTGTGATGTTTAAAATGACTTTTAGCCACCGAGGCAAGTGCTTGAGTCGGTGGCTAAAAGTCATTTTAAACATTGTTTTAAAATGACCTTTTAAAAAGTCATTTTAAACGTGGTGGTGGGGGGTCAGGAGAAGTGGTGCACAATGTTTAAAATAACTTTTAGCCACTGACCCAAACTTGCCTCAGTGGCTAAAAGTATTGACCCGCATATAAGCCGAGGACCCCATTTTTCAGCCCAAAATTAGGGCTGGAAAACTAGGCTTATACTCGAGTATATACAGTATGCACTGCTATGTTATTTCTATTTCCAGGCAAAAGGGAACTTGGGCCTTCCTGTTGGACAGACTGAAGCACAATGGAGGACACCCC
This sequence comes from Phrynocephalus versicolor, assembly GCA_023846285.1. Classification (NCBI taxonomy): domain Eukaryota; kingdom Metazoa; phylum Chordata; class Lepidosauria; order Squamata; family Agamidae; genus Phrynocephalus; species Phrynocephalus versicolor. The sequence goes on from JAHTLZ010000911.1 coordinate 1,031, forward strand.
ATACTTCATTGTGAACAACCTTAACTTATTCTCTTCACATCTTTGACTTGATGCAGTACATCTTCACTGGTGGATCAGAACAAATGTTGTTCACTGGACAGTGTACACTAGGGACAAAGAATATGTTATTGACTCACGCCCCAGGTAATCCATGAATACTAGCCATCCTAGCTAGTTGAAATGAGCATGAAGAGCCACACATTACCCACACCTCTGTGGTGTGGTCTCAACTTAAACTAGAGGCTAACATAGCTCTAAGGTGGGTAATCTTTATCTTAGGCAATTTACCATTAAAATTAAATTGGTTAAGGTTGCTCGATAATAAGCACATCTTGAAGGGCATTTGGATGTGAATTTCCAGGCCTGGAGTCAGCAATGGACTTTCCCCCCTTGATGGGTACAACCTCTGTCACAGGAAAATAAAAAAAGGTTCCTTTGGGGGCTGCCAGGCATCTAAGCTTTTTTGCCTAGTGCAAGCTCCTGCCCTACATGTTTTGGGAGTTTATTTTGAAATGAATAGGCATTAAACACACACTTAATTCTCTTCAAAAACTTCTTGAATGCTGAAGATTTCCATCCCTCATTTGGATGGGGCATTTCCTCATCAGAGACTGTCAAGCCAAGGAGCAGAGGAAATTTCATTTTGCAGCACTTGGGTTGGTCCTCATCATTTTACAGCACTCTGCCTCTTCATCAAGTCCCACTCTCCCTACTTTTAGAAAGGATATGAAAGGCACATCCTTTTCAGCTGGCTTGCGAAACAATTTCCTCTTTCTTGTGAGGATTTTAATTGTTTAATTGTTTCCAGATTGTGCTGATTTTCATAACTTTATGGGTGCACCTGTTTTTATCTGCTGGTTTAAAACTCTTTTATGGTTTGCATAAGCCTCTTTGAGGGCTATTCCATAATGGAAAGGAATGGTTAGAAATGCAGTAAATAAATATACCAGAATAATTGATGGGGAAGTACTCCAGATTTCTGTGAGTACACATATCCTATCCATAAAATTTCTAGGTGAGTTTCTTCTTTAGCTCTTTTCTGATGTTTATGTAATACTAAAAAGGAGATAGAGAGAGTGATATTAGAGTTCAGTGTACCGTGCATATGAATTAGGAGAGGATGAGAATGTCATTTCAGGTTTTTTTTCCACAAATTTACTCAAAGTTCAGACAAGACAAAGTAAGACTGAGAAATTGCCCATCTCTTGTAGAAGCAAGTAGAAACATGAGTTAAATTTATGTTCCATCTCAGTTTCTCAGAATTTGCAAAATGCAAATGTGGGGGGTGTGAAAGGGGAGGATTCTTGCCTCTCCACGACCGATAGGTACAAATATTATTTTATATCAGTTTTGATCAGGATTGGTGAAACACTACAAATCTAAATGTGGAAGTAAAACTAATCTGCCTCCCCTTAGTGTGGACGTATGTTGAACTTCCTAAGTCCCTTACTGTTTAGCAGCCAGGGTAGCATGTTTTTCCATTTTACTGAGAGATGCTTTTCACCTCTCATTTTGTTGGACTGCCCCCCCCCCCCAACAGTGCTCTTCTGTCACTCACAATGCTTTGGCTGAAATCCTGTTGAGCACTTACAGATTGCTGTAATAAAAAAAAATTCTCCATAGAGCCCATAGGTTGCAATCTGTGTCATACGATGTGGCATGCAACTGATAGGGTCTTTAGAGATTTCATAGCTTACAGCAGCTCACATCTATTTGTTTGTTTATTATTAGAGATGGGCAGGAAATGAATTTTTAATACCTAACGAAATGAATAACAACCTGACCCATCAAAGAAAAATAAAATGAAACAAAATGGAAATTTCCGCTTCATTCGTTTCATTTTTAGTTTTCCCATAGGAATGTACTGAAGCAATGCATTCCTATGGAAAAGGTTTCCCTTGCAATTGGTGTGGGGAAACTGTGGGCTTTTTCCCGCCAGAAGCCAGTTCCGCCAATCAGCTGTAGCACTGGCTTTGGCGGGAAAAAGATTTTAAAAGCCCACTCTTTCCTCCACCATTTTCTGAGGGATCCTGTCTAGCTGTCAATGGCTGGACCCCTTTAAACCTGGCCCAGACGGTACCAGGGGCTCCCCCTGGTACCGACTGGGCCAGGTTAAAAGGGGTCCAGTGACTGATGGCCCAGCAGGAGCCTTCAGAAAACGGGTCAGGAGGGAGGTTGCAGCGATCCCACTGCCCTCCCGACACATTTTCTGAGAGCTCCTGCCGAGCTGTCAATTGCTGGACGTCTTTAAACTCAGCCCATTCAGTACCAGGGTTCCCCCTGGTACAGACTGAGCCACTTTTAAAGGAGTCCAGCCAATGACAGCTCAGCAGGATCCCTCTGAAAATGATCGGGGTGCCAGTTTGGAGCTCTCCCGCTTGTGTCCCGACCATTTTCAGAGAGCCCCTGCCAAGCTGTCATTGGCTGGGCCCCTTTAAAAATGGCCCAGTCGGCACTGGGGAGAACCCCTGGTGGCAACTGGCCATTTTAAAAAGGGCCCAGCCGATGACAGGGAAGAAGGGTCTCTTTAAAGGGATCTTCCCTGCAGTGGATTACAGCACTGAGCACCCACTCAGCGCTGCCATCCGCTGCAGGGAAAATGTCAAAAGAGATCCCGCTTTTCGCCTCCACATGCAGAGTCAGGAAGCGGGGTCTCTTTAAAGGGATCTTCCCCGCAGTGGATGACAGCGCCCGCTCAGCACTACTATCTGCTGCGGGGGGGAAATGTCAAAAGAGACCCGCTCCTCACCTCCTCATGCGGAGGTGGAAAGAAGTGTCTCTTTCAGGTGCTGGCCCCAAGCTGAGAGGCGCTGGCTGGGGGAGCTCTTTCCCCCACTCCACAGTGGCTGGGGGGGAGATTAAGCCCCTCTTTCCCCCAGACAAAGTTGCACAAGCACCACACACACACTACACACAAAATGAATAATGAATCAATGAATCAACAAAATGTATTTTTTCAAAAAAAAATTATTTAAAATGAAATGAAACAAACTGAACTCTAAAGCGAACTGAACCAAAACGAATTGCCATTTTTTCAGTTCATGCCCATCTCTATTTATTTTTATTGGACTTATATACTGCTCCATCTAACCTAAAGGCTGCACTGAATGGCAAAATCTAAAAATTACATTGTTGATGTAACTGTGCAGTAGGCCTGTGTGTTATAATGTAGGTTCATTCAAAGGAGATTAATGGAGGGAAGTGGTGGCCACCAGTTGACCTGGGTATTAGAGATGGGCACGACTTGGCGAAATTCTTGTTTCCGTTTCCGTTACTCGTTTCCGTTACGCAACGGAAAAGGAAACGACAATTACTCCGCCAGAACTCGAACTCGAACTGAAAAAAGAAAAATTGGGTCTGATTTGTCGTTGTCGTTCCTGGCATCGCGGCAATCCCGCGATGCCAAGCGCGGTACAGAAAAAAAGTTTTTTTTAAAAAAAGTTTTAAAAAAACCGATTCCCGGCCCAAAAAGCAGGCGGAAATATGCCTGTCTGTCTGAGAGGGCACCTACCAGAGGGGTGGTTTCGGGGGGGGTCCCCGGCCTCCCCCCCTCTCCTGTCCTCCTGGGCTGCTCTAGTCTCGCCATGCCATGCGGTGCAGGTGGGGGATCGAAAATGGGGCGGCGACCGCAATTTTTTTTTTGAAATCGTGGTCCAAAAAACAAAAACACACAAGCCAACAAGCACCACAGAAACATGCAGAAATTGCTATTTTAAAACTGCCAGAATTTTTACAGTAGCAGTGGGTTTTTCTTGCAACAAAATGTCTCCTCTGTCCTCTCTCCATTGATTTTATTTTATTTTATTTTATTTTATTTACACCTGCGCAATGATGGGCTGGCCATGGGAGTGGACCATGCAAATTTTTGGAGCCATTCCACCAATCGCATGGCCACTTGGCCAGGTTGACCACAGAGACTTCTGGGATGTGCCAATCGGGCATAAAAAGCCCACTAACCGTAGCCCGAACCCTAAGCCTAAGCCTAACCCATACGCCAGTACACTGTCCTTCTAAGTGGGTCAGAGAGGCACCCAGAGGTGCACCCCAATACTCACCCTAACCTCACCCGTAACTAGCCTAACCCTAGCCCTTGCGCTAACCCGTCTTAACCTAAACCAGATCTACTTGCATTGCACTACACACGCAAGTACGTTTCCCTTCTTAGTGAGACGCAGCGGGTGCAAAGAGTCTGCCAGTCCGTCACTTGTGGCTCTGGCTGACTCCTCCTGCAGCAGCAGTGCCATGCAAACCATGCCCACGAGTGCTGCCTGTGTCTCACCGACTGTTGCAGGGAAGGCACCCCAAAAAGAGGGGTGCCTCTGCCAGTCTGCTGCATCTGCAACTTGGTATGCATATCCATATGGCTATGCATGCCCTTTTGTAGCAGGTGAGGATAGGAGGCACTCATGGGTGCCTCCAGGAGCCCGCTTTCCCTTTATAGCGGGCCAGAGGAGGCACCCACCCCACAGAGGTGCCTCCAGGAGCCCGCTACCCCCCCAAACCAGTATAATGACAGACGAAAAACGACACCACGAAATGACAAGTTTTTGCGAAATTTCACGAAAAACGGAAACGAGCTGAAATGGACCCGTCCCGAAAAACGATAACTTGGAAAAAAAATTTCCCGGTCGTGCCCATCTCTACTGGGTATGTCTGTTGATTAAGCTGGGCCTTTTTTTCTTGCAGAATATGTTGCTACTCATCTAGTTGTGCTTCTTCCCATACTAAGCTACTGCTGGGTTTTCATTCTTGAGAAACTGGTGCTTGCCATTGTCATTGTCTGTACTGTTCCAGTGCCATGTATAGAAACTACTTCATTTTACTGAGGCTCAGGATTCCATCGCTAAGGCTGCTATCCCACAACCACTAAAAACCGCTTCAAACTGCTTGAAGATGCGGTTAATAAAATTGTGTCCCCATGACCAGTGGACTTTAAAAGGGGGGAATGTGACCACACCCACTTAAGAGTGACCCAGCAATTTTTGCAAGTATCTGGTCTTGAGGTGGTAGAAAGCTTGTCTCAGTTCTGATGTCGAGTTTTAACCAGTACATGAGTCTGTGGGGACTCAGAAAATCCACACCAAAACTCTTTTGTTCTGCTGTGTGGGGTTCCCACTCGTGGAAGCACAAAAGATGTGGTTCTTTAAACTGCGCCCATAGGGACACAGGAACCCCGTTTTCAACCATGTGACTGTTCCAGAGGGAAAAAATCCACATTTTACTTTGATCCGGATTTTCTGGCCATGGGATAGCAGCCTAAAACTGTATGATTGATCTACACTGTACTGTTCAGCAATTATTGCTTTGTCTCCCCTCTTTCCTGAAATGAGAAAAAAAATCTTGTTAATGAGCCTTATTGTGTCAGTGTGACCCACCACTGTCACTACCCTCACAGAGCAAAACAGAAGGAAGGTAGGCTCTGTAGTAAGCTAAAGTCTTGGCTGCTCAACATGGCTGGCACTACTTTTCAGTGAGTCAGCCAGGAAACCAGGGCCAGGATCTAAGGATCCTTCTTCAGGTTTGTGCATTATGGGCTAAGTGCCCTGGGAGATTGTGAGAGTTGCTGGTGCCTTGGTTATCTCCCAGCCAGTCCTTCCACAGTGTGTGGCACTTGGAATACCTCAGAAACCCTAGTTTTTGACCTGGCTGGCTTTGGGGAAATGGACATTATGCTTTTCAGTTAGGGTTGATCATAAGAATTTGCTAAACAGGAAGACTAGCCCTGCATTGCCACTAAATATACTGGGGAAAAAGTTGCAACATCTGAACATTTTACCAGGCCCCCCCCCCCCCAAAAAAAAGGCTACAAAAGTGCTTATGAGCAGCAGCAGTTTCTGGATGGGTTGTGGTCGGTATGCATTCAATCTGTGGCAGAAAACTACTAGAAATACAGATATGCCACCAAAAGCAACACACTGTAAAGAATGACATCTTTCATGAGGTCTGGCGGTTGGTAACAACCATGTTAACTGTATTTAAATAAATACATCTTCATATACAAAAAAGATATAAAATCTTTCATAAGCATTTAAAACTATGGGGAAATGTGAAACTATTTGTTCCAAGAACAAGACTTTTAAAAATGCAAACAGACTTGCAAAACCAAAGCCATCATAAATCCTTCTTTGTCTTTTGTTTCATTTTTTTTCCAGCTTCAACCTTATTGCAATTCTATAAATACCATTTCTTGGATCTGGGACTCAAGGGGGGGGGGTGGAACTAAAAGCAAGTTTGGAAACACCATGGGATTTTCACTTGATTTTATTCCGTGACTAGAGCATTTTTAAGATATATATATATAAAACAGTGGCCTATTTACATTGTTCCCAAAGTCATCTACATTTATGGTCCCATAGAGCTTTTAAAATAGCTTTCCCGGTAGCGATATGATAACATAAGCTCAATTGCTCTGTTTACAGAGAAACCTTGGCATAAATACATTTGGAATATGGAAGGAGAACAATTGCCCTTAGCAGCCAACAGTGTAAGTCATCTACAAGCTGTCATCAGGAACTAAAACACGTCTGCATATTTGGTACCATGTTTGGTTGTCTAATCAAAACAATATGTAAACTGTTGGCAAGCGAGAGGGATTGCCAAGCCAAAATTATTTACAAGTTACATCTGTGTTTCTGGCAGTTTTTACAGATGGAAAAGCAAAAATAAAAGGGCAGACAGTCTATCAGTGGTGCAGCATGTTAGCCTCACTTCTTCATATGTCACAAGTGGCCTCATCTTCCTGCTCCTTCTTTTTCCATTTTTTTTTTTTTGAAATGGGGTCAGAGAGGCATCTAAACCCCTATTCAGATGTTCAGCAGGTACTATGTACAATAGATATGAGTAGGGTGTGGCATTGTGAATGCAGGCCCAGCCTCCTGTAGTGCATACCATCCTGGCCTCCTCAGGTCAATGCTTACTTACTACTTCTGCCTCCCCACCCCCAACCCCAACCCCGCTCAGACTTTTCAATGTTGATAGGAAGATATAATGGGAATTCTCCTTCACAGGAACGCCAGTAGACCTCTCCAGTACAACTGTGCTTTATGAAGAAAACATGAATAGAACTCACATTCTGATGTTGCTGTTTAGCACGATCTACAATGAGGGGAAGGGTTGGTGCACCCTGACAAGGGTCTGCATGAACAGCTCCTGTACCTACTGATGTGTTTGGGTGGATTTGAATACTTGAGAAGGGACATGGACTCAGCCAGGGCTGTCCAACTTTGAACAGGCCAAGGTCTACTTTTTCTGGCCTGAAGTGTCTGAGGGCTACTACACTAATACCTCTACTTATGAATTTTATCCATTCCAAGCACATGCTTGTAAGTAAAAAAAAAATTGTAAGTATAGCAGCGGTTTCCCATAGGAATGTATTGAAAATCAATTAATCTGTTCTGGAGGAAACAGATTTCAATGCATTCCTATGGGAAGGCTGACCATGCCCAAGCTTCCCTTGCACCCGCTCGAGCTGGTACAGGAGGGGGCAAGGGAAATGTGTGCATGCTTGCACAGTTCGCCCCTTCCAGGGGGCAACCCATGCAACCATCCACACACCTCCCTTGCACCCGGCTTGAGCAGGTGCAAGGGAGGCATGTGATTGCTTGTGAGCAGCCTGGGCAAGCAGCAGTGGTGGATACGCCACCTCCACTTGCCCGGGCTGCTAAAAGTCTTGTTTAAAATGATGTGTTTTCCCTCCCAGGGCCCAACTCGACTCTCCTCCCCCCTATGGCCTCCTCCTCCTCCTCCTCTTTTCCCTCTTTCTCCCTTTCATCCCCCTCACCACTGCCGTCACTGCCACCTGCGGTTCTCACTCACCTCCACCTGGGGTGGGCCGAGTCAGCAGTGGGGCAATCACATCACAGGAGGAGGGAATGGTTTAGAAGGGGAGGAGGAGGAGGAGGAGGAGCAACAGCAGGTCACAATCTTTATGAAGTGGTCATGGGGGTAGGAAGAAGGAGGAGGGAATTCTCCAGGGGGGAAGAAGAGGAGAGACATCACCATGCAAAGGAGGTAGGCGCAGTATTGCGGTTCCTTTTCCTCCCCTCCCTCCACTCCATGCCAGTAACTCAGCTGGTCACAATACAGTGGCACGCTGATCATCTGGCTGGTGGGGGGGAGGAGCCACACCAGGGCCTTTGAACTGTCCTGCTCAGCTGAGAAAATGAGCTGGCAGACCCAGAACTTTGCTGGGGCAATGGTGGTCACTGGGATGGGGGAGGGAGGGGTGGAAACCTTAACCCCTCACTTTTTTATTGGTGGCCAGTGAGCTACTTTTGAACCTTTCATGGGCTACCAGTAGCCTGCGGTCTACCTGTTGTGCAGGCCTGGTTTAAGCCACTCAGATGAGTATGTATGAGTACATACATACATAGGGTGTGTGTGTGTGTGCATAGTTGTATGCTTGACTCCACATGTGAGTAGATTGTGGCATCCAGGAATTACTTACCCTGTTCTACATGGGACACCACATACCACACAACCTACAGTAGGATACCAGAATCTGCTGAGGATTGCTTCCATGCTTTCCCATGGATAACGAAAACTGTGGATGAGAGAGAACACCCAACACACACACTCTCTAAAACAAAACCTGTTGTTTTGTGACAGTAGCTTGCTTTATGGCTGCTGTTTTGCTACAGTAGCTTGCTTTACAGCTGCTGTTCCATCACATATTTGGTCCCCCATTTTTCCTGCTGTGTTCAGCTTTTCCCACCGTTATTGTCTCTTCTAGTGAGACCATGACTTCTCAAGATGTGCCCAGAATGAAATTGCTCTGTTCAGTCATTTTTATCTTTCTGCTTTTATGTAAAAAAAGACTGAGGAGTGACAGGGTTGTCCCTAAACTCAGCAGCCTGAAAATGTTAAGTGCTATTTTCCTAATACTTTCTTTTGATCTGGAGAATCCTGAGGCAATTTTTAATTAAAACTAAATAAATAAAAGAATCTACAGTATAAGCAGGAGAAGAGGAAGAGGAGGTGGA
>JAHTLZ010000912.1:0-10164 GCA_023846285.1 Phrynocephalus versicolor
TTCTCTACAGTTTTTGAAAAAGAACCACAATAATAATCACATTTAAGTCTTACAGTAATGTGCCATAAGTACAAATGTTTGCGACACTCGGTACAATGGGGGTGGGCGGAGGCAGCAGCCTCTCCAAGAGGTGCTCGTGTAGTACTGCGGCGCTGTTTCTCTGTCTCATAAATTCATTCCCGCCTCTCATCGCCCGAGCTTGAGTGAGCCTTCATTTCTCTCTCCCTCTCTCTGCACATCCCCTGAAAGAGCAGCAAGCCGAGAGAGGTTCCGCAATAAAAGGACGGGACTTTCATTACTGGCTTTGCATTAGGTTTGTTTATACAAGACAAGGCATATTAATCATAAAGACGTCAACAGCGGGGAAAAGCAGGCAGCAAGGCAAGGAATGTATTTATTACAGAGAGCGGGAGTGTCAAGCTGAGGAGGTGGCCGCCTGGATTGATGCAACCGCTTCAACCTTTCTCTGCCGTTCAGCCTCCCTCTTTCAACTTTGTTCCTTGGGAAACAAAGTTCAGCCTGACTTTTCACTGCCCTCTCTTTCTCTGTTCCCCAATAAAGCCTGGTTAAGGGCATTATTTGAGTGCTCCTGGATAGAGATGGGCACAAAACAAGTGATTTTTTCATTTTCGTTTTTTCATTTCGTTACGTAACAAAACGAAAAACAAATTTTGACTCCAAAATGAAATGAAACGACCCGAAACACGAAAAATTTTGTCGACCGCTTTGTTTTCATTACGGCAAATACATTGAATTGGGCTAAATGGCAACGAAACAGCAATTTTTCGTTTTTGTTTTTGTTTTTTCGTTTCATTACGTAACGAAACAAAAACAATTTTTTTTGCAAAAAAACTCACGAAAATGAAAACGAACCGAAACGGACCCCTAAATGACCAAACAACAAACGAAACACAATTTTTTTGAGTCGTGCCCATCTCTACTCCTGGACCCTGGTCTAACTCTGGAAACCTGGTGGACTCAGTGGCCAGGGGTGGCTTTCTTCAACTGTGGAAAATATATCAGCGACACCCCTACTTGGATGAGCAGAGCCTCATGACAGTTACGCATGCACTGGTAACATCCCGTATTGATTAATGCGCTTTATGTGGGGCAGCCTTTGAAGATGGTCCGGAAATTGCAACTGGTTCAGAATTGTACAGCGTGGCTGGTTAGCGGAGGGGCCGCCAGGGACCATACTACGCCGATTCTATATGACCTACATTGGTTACCAGTTGCTGCCCAAACCCAATTCAAAGTACAACAACAAACGGTTTGTATAACATAAAATCTGTACAACATAAAAAATTCCAGAGATAGGGGAAATTTGCTTAACAGAATCATCTATGGGGCAAATCCGTTCAACATAAAAATGGTCGCGATTACTCTGTTTTCAATGCATTCCTATGTGAAATTTGTATAAAGGAAAATTTGCTTAACATAATTGCATTTGGAATGAATTAATTCCTTTATACAAGGTACCTCTGTACTTGTTTTGACATATAATGCCCTAAACGGCTTAGGACCTAGATACCCGAAGGACCGCCTCCTTCCATATGAACCTACCCGGCCTTTCAGCCCTCCTGAAAGAGCCGTCCGTTAGGGAGGTGAAAGGGATGGCTTGTAGGAATAGGGCCTTTTCGGTGGCTGCCCCGAGGCTGGGATCCGCCTGGCACCAATGCTGATGATGTTTCGGCGCCAGGTAAAAACCTTTCTGTTTCAGACGTTTTTCAACTGACATAATATAGATTGTGGGTCCTGATGGCAATTTTAGTGTTTTGTATTTAAATGTCATTGTTGTTTTAATTGACATTTTTAATGCTTTGTTTTAATTGTTCACTTCTATTGTAAGCCGCCCAGAGACCTTTGGGTAGTGGACAGCATATAAATTGTATAAATAAATAAATAAATAAATAAATAAATAAATAAACAAAATTTTAACTACCTCTACTGGAATCTATATTCGTATGTTTAAAATGCTTGTCTTTCTCTGGTAGAAACCACCAACCCTACAGATGTGCACATATCATAATATAATAATTAATGACCTTTGAACTGCAGAGCAGGGAGGGACCCTCTGGATTAGAGATGGGCACGACTCAAAAAAATGGTGTTTCGTTTGTCGTTTGTCATTTAGGGGGTCCGTTTTGGTTTATTTCCATTTTTCGTGAATTTTTGCAAAAAATTCGTTTTCGTTTTCGTTACGTAACAAAATGAAAAAATGAAAACAAAAACAAAAAATTGTTCATTTCGTTCCCATCTCTACCATTCAATGTTTTTGCCAGAACAAAAAAGAAACGGACGACAAAATTTCTGGTGTTTCTGTTCGTTTCGTTTCATTTTGGAGGCAAAATTCATTTTTCGTTTTGTTTCGTAACAAAACAAAAAACGAAAACAAAAAATTGTTCATTTCGTGCCCATCTCTACTCTGGATCATGGAGTCCAGTGTCTGTCAAGAGGGGCACGGGGGGGGGGGAGGGAATCAAACACCCAACATTTGTCTCTGCAGCCAGATGTCTAAATCATAAGAACCTAAGAAGAGCCACGCTGGATCAGGCCAAAGACTCATCTAGTCCAGCTTCCTGTATCTCACAGTGGACCCACCAGATGCGTTTGGGAGCACACAAGATTAGATATCTGTCTCCTGATCCCACTCCCCTGCATCTGGCCCTTGAAGGACCCTGGTTTTCAGCCTGGAGATGACACATCTCCATCATGGTTTGTAACCTGTGATGGACTTTTCCTCCAGGAATCTATCGAATCTCACTTTGAAGGCATCCAGGCCAGATGCCATCACCACCTCCTGTGTGGCAGGGAGTATCACAGAATAACAACACGCTGGGCTGATACCTCATTTCCTGAGCTATCCATCGTTTGTTTCTGAGGCCATATGGCCCTTTTCTTCCAAAAAATTGCACAGAATTGGGAAGTTAACGACCCGTCCTGCCTCCAACGGCGTTCTTTCAATTCCTTACTTGGAAATGGCAGGAATCAGACCTGATTGGACTGAGACGTGGCTACGCAGAGGAGGCCACTAAATGGCCACGGCAGTGGAACAAAATCAGGTTTGTTATGAAGAGCTTCAGAGTTCAGTGTTTTAAGCATTTGGATGAGGAGCTAGAAAGTTGGGAGATAGATCTTCCACTTACAGTTCCTTGACAGGATGCTGGACCCAGTGACCTACACAGCTGAAACTTCCAGCTCCGGAGTTGTAAGGTATTATTATGTTATTATTTATTACACTAGGGCTGTCCAACTTTGAACAGTGTGAGGTCTACTTTTCTGGACAAAAGTGCCTGAGGGCTACTACGCTAAAACCTTCACTTATGAATTTTATCTCATAAGCAAATCAAATAATCCTTTCTGGAGGGAACATATTTCAATGCATTCCTATGGTAAGGCTGACCATGCACACACTTCCCTTACACCCACTCGAGCCAGTGTGGACGGGTGCAAGGGAGGCGCATACATGCTTGCGCAGATTGCCCCTTCTGCTTGCCCAGGCTGCTGGAAGACTTTTTTTTAAGGTGCATTTTCCCTCCCAACCGGCCCGGGGCCTGACTTGACTCTACTTCTCCTCCTGTTTTCCCCTTCTCCCTTCCAGCCCCCTCGCTGCCACTGCTGCTGCCGCCCATAGCTCTTACTCACCTCTGCCATGTTCACTGTGCAGCTGGGATGGGCCAAGCCAGCAGCGGGGCAATCACATTGCCACGGCAACGCAAGGAGGAGGGAATGGCTCAGAAGGAGCAGAAGGAGTGGCAGGTCACAATCTCTGTGAGGCAGCTGTGGGGGTGGGAGCAGGAGGAGGAGGAGGATGGGAGGATGGGAGGAAGGAATTATCCAGGGGCGAGAACAGGGGGATGTCACCACCCAAAGTAGGTGAACACACCCATGATCCCGCCCCTCACTGTTCCCTCCACTCCCCTCCCTCCGCTTTGCACCAACAATTCAATTAGTCATGAGACAATGGCACACCGATCACCTGGCAGGTAGGGAGAGCAGGGGACTTTGCCATGGCCCTTTAACTGCCCCGCTTGGCTGAGACAGTGGGCTGGCAGACCCAGAGCTTTGCTGGGGCAGTGGTGGTCCTTGGGGTGAGGGAGTTAGAGATGGAGAACTTATCCCCTCACATTTTTTATTGATGGCTGGCGGGCTACTCTTGAACCCTTCACAGGCTACTGGTAGCCCCCGGTCTGCCTGTTGGGCAGGCCTGTATTACACTATACCTGTGGAGAACCAGGTTCTTCAAAAATAACCCATTTTTTTTACAGTGTACATTGGACTACATTATTCTTTATAGGTTTTAGGTTTATGCTGTGGAACCTTGTGGCACAGTGGTTAAAGGCCTGTACTGCAGCTTAAACTGTGCTCACAACCTGGGGTTCAATCCCAGGTAGCAGGCTCATGGCTGGCTCAGCCTTCTATCCTTCAGCGGTTGGTAAAATGAGTACCCAGCTTCCTGGAGGGGGGGGGATATGTAGCCTGCATAATTAAATTGTAAACCACCCAGAAAGTGCTTGAAGTGCTATGGGGCGGTATATTAGCAGAACACTTTGCTTTTGGAATGAACCAACCAGAGAGCGATTTGTATTATGAGCCAGTATATACAGTAAGTAGAACAGCTAGCCACTCCAGATAATCCTGAAGGTCAACTACCAGAGGTAGGAACTTCTTTGTGGCAGTACCACGATTATGGAACCACCTATTGGAGGTTCCTTGCCCACTCTCTGTTTTCTTTTAGGGAGAAAACTTCGTTACAGGGAGGCTTTCCAATCTGACCCCAGCAGAGTGCTTCTCTTCCAGTCCCACGTTCTGTGATAGTTAGTTGGTGCTGTTGGTCCTTTTTAAACCCTCTTGCAATTTTACAGCTTTTGTGTTATACTTTAGTGTTCTGCTTGTAGTTTTGTTTTTAATCCTTTGTAAACAAAGCAAAAAGCAAAGTGTTCTGCTTATATACCACCCCATACCACTACAAGTAGTCCCTGGGTGGTTTACAATTTAAATTAGAGTTTGCAGGCTACACATTGCCCCCCCCCCAGCAAGCTGGGTACCCAGAATAGTGCTTTGGCAGTAATGCAGGGCAGTTTATACATTGCGGCAATCAATCAATCGATTAAATCAATGAAATCAATCAGTCAGTCAGTCAGTCAGTCAATTGCTTTAAAAAACATTGAGGTTCTGTACATTTTGCAAATACCTCTGGAAAAAAACTTGGTCTTATGCCTACATATGAAGCAGTCATGTAAGGGCCAATTCACTGATCCTTTTTAAACGTTCTTGCAATTTTATGGCTTTTGTGTGATACTTTAGTGTTCTGTTCGTAGTTTTGTTTTTAATCCTTTGTAAACCACCCAGAATAGTGCATTACGGTGGCAGTTTATACACTGCAGTAATCAAACGATCAACCAAATCAACTAAATCAATCAATCAATTAATAAATTGCTTTAAAAACATTGAGGTTCTGTACAATTTGCACAAACCTCTGGAAAAAACCTAGGTCTTATGCCCACATATGAAGCAGTCATAGAAGGGCCAACTCACTGATCACAAAGACACAAAGAACCCATTCAGTGCTTCTCGTTAAAAATGCACATTCTGAGAAAGTTCTTGTTGTAGACTGCGGAACAAGAATCAATCTTAAACATGGCAAAAGAAGGAGGAGAAAAGCCTTCTGGCAAATGTCAAAACTTTATCAAACAGGATCAGTGGATATTGCTGTTGCTTTTCCACACAAGAGGAGAACCATTCAGATGATTCTCAGTCCTGCACAGAAGAATGAGACCTTCGCCCAGTTCTGTCCCTGTTGTCCTCCCATCACGCAGAGCCACACAGAGAAGATGGGCGAAATCCAGAAAATATTAGCTTGAAGCCAACTATTTAACAGGAGACTCTGTTCCCAATGCCTTCTATATTTGGTTCTTTAAAAGCTGTGTCGGACAAGAGCAAGATTAGAGGGGAGGCGGAAGGAGGAGAAACGCAAGGGAAGAAGGGAGACAAAACGTAGCCCCCTACCCCCTTCCAGCTGCAACTCAGCGAAAGAGCCTCTCAGGAGCTCTCAGGAACCATCCACCCGTTTCCCTTTCGCACGCCACAAGAGCCATCCTCCTTAGCATTTTTTCCACAATGCAGCTGATGAATCTTTGGACTGAGTCATAAGAACATAAGAACATAACAAGAGCCATGCTGGATCAGGCCAAAGGCCCATCTAGTCCAGCTTCCTGTATCTCACAGCGGCCCCACCAGATGTGTTTGGGAGCGCATGAGACTAGATATCTGTCTCCTCATACCACTCCCCTGCATCTGGCCCTTGAAGTACCCTGGTTTAAAGCCTGGAGATTACACATCTCCATCATGGTTTGTAACCTGTAATGGACTTTTCCTCCAGGAATCTGTCCAATCCCCTTTTGAAGGCATCCAGGTCAGATGCCATCACCACATCGTGTGGCAGGGAATTCCATAGACTTACAATGCGCTGGGTGAAAAAATATTTTCTTTTGTCAGTTTTTACTCTCCCAGCCCTCAATTTGAGTGGATGTCCCCTAGTTCTGGTATTTTGGGAGAACCAGCAGAAGATCTTATGTCACCCTCACATCGATGGAGGTGCTCATGAGAGTGCAGGTGGGAGTCAAGGAGGAGAGGCGGAGGCTAGGAGATGGGTCCTTTCCCCACTTATGGACAATGGAAGAGACTGGTGTGTGAAGAGGGGGAGTTTTTCAGATGAAACACAGACCCCATTAGAGACTAATTAGCCTCTTCTATCATACGCTGGACAGGAAGGGAAGCTTTTGTGTGTGTTTGTGTGTTGTGTCGTTACAGTCATGACCGACTCTTCTTGAGTGACCCCATGTCCATGGAGTTTTCTTGGGAGGAATACTGGAGTGGTTTGCCAGTTCCTACTCCAGGCGCCTATAGAACCTGGTATTCCCTGGTGGTCTCCCATCCAAGTGTTAAGTTTAAGAATGAGCCTTAAAAATTGGCATTGGGTGGTTCTTTATAAATTGCCACGCTGGGTTAGTTATATAGCAAAAGGTTTATTAAAGACAGATAGAGATACAACACAGAAACAATACAGTACAGAAAGTAGGTTAGTAAACATCTTAGCATAAGGGTCTAAGGGCCCCTTAAGGTTCCAAGACATAGCACAGGCCAGACGGTTTGATTTGCCCTGCTGTCCTGAACAGAGGACTAAATGACTTTCCATGATATTTATAGTTTTCTGTATGGTAAGCATGATCTCAGTTACGTATTTTGTACGCCTCTACACGTGCCTACATGTGCCTGTTCATTAGCTCGTGTTCTTGGCTTATAGCCATTTGGCCATCAAAGCCTAGAATGACCTGACCCTATTTCCTAGTTCAAAGTTGGTTCCTTATTCCTGGCTAACCGCCATGTTGTTATTCAGAAGATCGGCACCCACGCACTTCAGGAGATTGGCACCCACACACTGTAAGAGATTGTGCCAAGTCTCAGCTGTTATGCCAAGTTTTGGCGGGTCATTCTGACCTTATGCCTTGTCAGCATATTTGCGTCTGTTAATATTTTAATGCTTATAATATATTTTGATTTTTCTCATGCTTATCAAATCCTAACAATCCTTCCTTTTTCTCTTTAGCGGAAAGTTGAGTAAAAGTTGAATAAAAAACTATTTCTGAAACTAATTCTGAAATACTAAGAAGTATAATATTCAATAGCTTAAGACTTTTGTCTGCTGGATGATTTAAGACCTTCAAGCAACCATTTCACTTTAACTGTGTTGCTTTATCATGTTTAATTTGTCATGGTTTGGATTGTAGTCATTGATTGTATGTCTCTTGTTTAGGTATAACAGTATAGATATTGTCTACATCCAAGAATGAGTAAGTGAAGGGACTATTCTGACATGTATCTAGGTGTATCTATTTTCTTTTGTAGGTAGGTGTAATCTAATTTTCTTTGTGTATAGGTGTATCTAATAGCTGATTTACTAGAGGTGACATAATGCTTTTGGTTAACACTAACAGTAAGGAGGTCTTGTTTGCTTAGGACCAAAGATCCTGTGAAATTCCAATTTGTATAATCACAACTTCCCCCATTTTTTAAAAACACAGCATACGTTAAAAGTCATAACACAAAATAGATTTAAGTCTCCTTAGAGGGTGGCATTTGACTGACAGTGGGATGTTCTGCTATTTGAATTGTAAGGTAAAGGAGAGACCCAGGGGTTCTTAAACATCTGTGTGGGAGCTCCTAGAGTCAGCTTCCCTGAAGGTAAATCTCTTTCTGTGTAACTCTAAGGGACGAACAAGCAGAACCACAAATTGACTCCTAGACAAAGGAACCCTTAGAGTGCCGTTCCACACGTAGATCTGGAAAAGATTACAAGGGGAGTGTGCAGGATATTTGGGTATAATTGAATTGTGTC
The DNA here is from genome assembly GCA_023846285.1 of Phrynocephalus versicolor. Classification (NCBI taxonomy): domain Eukaryota; kingdom Metazoa; phylum Chordata; class Lepidosauria; order Squamata; family Agamidae; genus Phrynocephalus; species Phrynocephalus versicolor. The sequence goes on from JAHTLZ010000912.1 coordinate 8,399, forward strand.
TCTCTCTCCACTCCCCTTCTGACCACTTGGCCAAAATTACGTGATTCCTGGAAACTGCTCCGCTAGGGAAATTAGAAGAAGCCGTAAGCCCTTGCTGTTTGCGGGGTGGTGATGGAGAGGTTCAAAACAGAGATCAGATGGGTCTCAGTTGCTGAGTCTTTAGGGTCTCTCTCTTTGATTGTAATCTGCTTTTTATTAATTGGTAACACTGTGGCTTCAGTAATGACTGTGAGCCACCTAAAGCGTAGGAGCGGGTGAAGCATAAATATTTTAAATCAATAAACCTCGTTGTACAATCATAACAATCCCTGGCACTTGGATCGTAAGGTTGCGCTATTTAATATTTAATTCACCGGAGCGGCTCTTAACCGTTGCTCGCCAGGCTCATTCCCTTGTACAAATTGGCTTCAAGCTGATCCAAATGGTTTTGCGACGACGAAATTCAAATGCACCCAATCATTACAAATGTGTGTGTGTGTGTGTGTGTGCGCGCACGTGCGAGTGAGTGAGTGAGTGTGTTTTGGGGGGGGAGAGTGGGAAGAAATGGGAAGTCTAGCTTCCTGCTGCCTTATACGCACAAGGTGCTGAATAGAGTTTCTGGGAATGTATCAGCAGCATAATTATATAGCGAGCAAATTCAGTTGTTCAGTGCTCACAAAGAATAAACTTCCCCAGCAACGTGGGGGTGGCCATTATGAAAATGAGCAGGAACATGCTTCTGCTCAGTTCTGACTTCCTGGCCATCAACAGATGATCCAAAGGAAGCTTGTTGAGTTTCCTGGCCAGCGTTCTTACCGTACGGCAGTTAAAAAGCAAAGTGTGCTGCTTATATATCACCGTAGAGTCCTTAAACCTCTCTCTGGAGGGCTTACAATTTAGTGATGCCAGCTAGACATGACAGCCCTCTCCTCAGGCAAGCTGGGCACTCAACTGACTGGCCTCAGAAGGACGAAAGGTTGAGTCAACCTCGAGTCAGTTATCTGAGCCTGGGATCGGTTGTGAGCAGAATCTTCACTGCAGTGCTGCAGTTTAATCTCTGTGCCACAACACTTGAGGTGGGTCCAGGCTGTCTGAATTGCCATTTTACCTCCATAGGGGCCTCCTTGCTTCTTAGGATCTTCATCCTAGGACCTTCCCTCATTCCAAATGCCTTTACCGTCACATCTGGTGGGGACAGGGAGAGGGTCTTCTCAGGGGCTGCTCCCAGGTTAAGGAACACACTGTTTCTCAGGAGGCCAAATTGCCCGTTACCACTGCACCTTGTCCTTCCAGTGACAAGTGAAGACCGTTTTTTTTAAAAAAAGACAGGCCTTTAACAACTAATTGGGTAGGTTTTGATCTCGCATGCCCATTATTATTTTATGTGCGCTTCTAATGAGTTTTAAAAGTGCCTTATGGTTTTAGTGCTTCTGTATGATTATTTTTAGTGTCATGCATTGTTATGATTTGCTATCATTTCATAATACAGTATATTATAATTTACTATATTATACAGAAAAAGAAATAACAATGAAATTATTCTTCCACCCATCAGTCCCCCTCTATCCCTTCCTTCCTTCCTTCCTTCCTTCCTTCCTATCTATCTATCTATCTATCTGTCTGTCTATCTATCTAAACACACACACACACACACACACACACACACACACACACACACACACAACTGTGTGGGCGAAACTACAGAACCAAATTTAAAATTAGAAGAGGCTGGAAAAGCAATCTGCACATGCTCAGGGATACTGCACTCTGGAGCAACAGCCTAGCTA
>JAHTLZ010000913.1:0-11114 GCA_023846285.1 Phrynocephalus versicolor
GATAAATGGTGCATTGCTTTGGCTGACACTATTTTAAAATCTTAGTTGCAGAAATTTGAAGCATTTGGATATGTTGCATCCATATACAAAGTTAAATTTAGAAGAGACTCCCAGCTGTTTTCCAAACCACAGTCCCATTAAATGTAAATAATCTGTGTGGATATCTTTTCAGTGAACTTTTAGATCATCTCAAAAATATTGACCACGACTTTTTTTAAAAACCACCATGCGCTGCTTTCGTTTCACTGCACATCTTTAAAACCAAGTAACAAGTGTACTGGGGGGGATCAATAATGGTGTGCAGTTCTCCTGCATTGCCACAATGTGCTAGTTATTTTTATTAAACAAATCTTACAGTTCTGACAAAGTCAAATAAGAGAGAGATAGTTAGCAATAAAAATCAGTTTTTTAAGGAGGATATAAAAGGGTGAATTCCAATATTTATTAGGAAAGAGTTCTCAGCAGATGAGATTCTGGTGACACTATCCTGAAAAAAGACAGAGCAAATATGGTTATGTATTGTATGCTGTTAGCTAGCTAGCTAGATATATTTAAAAGGACTATAGTGCCAACTTTTATATTGCAGCATTGTAACTCAATAATTTTTCAAGGAAGATAACTGGATGCAAGGTGAGATGGCTGCCTCATGTAGCAGAGTTTGGATGACATGAAACAGAAGCAATTTATTAGTTATTTACTTTGGATTGATTGTATTTTTACTGTCAGGCACAGGGGAAGGTATCTACTGGATTTCCCCCCGTTTGAGCCAAAAAAAAAAAAAAAAACCCACCCATGCCTGATGCTTTTGAGCTGTGGTGCTGGAGGAGAGTCTTGAGAGTCCCCTGGACTGCAAGGAGATCAAACCTATCCATCCTGAAAGAAATCAATCCCGAATGTTCATTGGAAGGACAGATTTTGAAGCTGAGGCTCCAGTACTTTGGCCACCTCATGAGGAAAGAGGATTCCTTGGAAAAGTCCCTGATGTTGGGAAAGATTGAAGGCAAAAGGAAAAGAGGATGGCAGAGAATAAGATGGTTGGATGGCGTCATTAATGCAACCAATATAGATTTGACAAAACTCTGGGAGGCAGTGGAAGATAGGAAGGCCTGGTGTGCTCAGGTCCATGGGGTCACGAAGAGTCGGACACAACTGTATGACTCAACAACAACAACAACAACAACAACAACAACAACAACAACAATGCTATTTGCTGCTTTATAGTGGGCAACCAAACATTTCAGACTAGCCATGATGACACAACAATTATAGCATTGAAATATGGAGGGAAAGACAGACATCTTAAAATACAGCTTGCAAATTGCATTGCAGTGGTAGGCCTTATTAGCAAAGGCAGGCTTCACTCCCCAATGGTTTCTCACATGCCAGAACAGGTGCTTAAACAACCACCAGGAGCTGGGCTCTCCTGAGTGTATACTGGGAATCTGTCAGTCTTTTAGGCTTTGTAGGGGGCAACCCCCATAAAGCACCACAGCAGCTTTCTTCTTGGCAAACTTAACCCTGGAAAAGAATGTGCCAGTGTCAGAGGAAAATAAACATAGAGCATTTGAAAGAGTGTCTGACTCCACCATAGAATCACTGTGGGTTAAACTACCAGGTCCAAGGAGTGATGTGATAGTTGGGGTATGCTATCGCCCAGCAGATCAAAAAATTGAGGGGGGCCTTGAAATGAGGAGACAAATCATGGAGGTGTCTCAGAAGGATAGGATAGTAATCATGGGGGACTTCAATTATCCCCACATTGAGTGGGTCAATATGAGCTCCGGGCAAGAAAGAGAAACTGGGTTTCTTGACTTGCTGAATGACTGTGCCTTAGAGCAACTTGTCATGGAGCCCACCTGAGAGCAGGCAACTCTGGATCTAATACTGTGTGATACTCAGGACCTGGTCAGGGATGTGAATGTCACTGAGCCTCTGGGGAACAGTGACCATGCTGCAATTTCCTTTGCCATGCATGTTGGAGGAAGAGTGTCAACCAAATCAGACATAAAAACCCTTGATTTTTGAAGGGCAAACTTCCCTCAGATGAGGAAACTAGTTAGAAAGAAATTGAAGGGGAAGGTTGGAAGAATCCAATCTCTTCAGAGTGAATGGAACCTGTTTAAAACAACGGTAACAGAGGCCCAGCACAAGTGCATACCACAAAGAAAGAAGAGCTCATTTAAGTCCAAAAGGGCACCGGCATGGTTAACGAGTGGAGTTAGAGAGGCTCTAAAGCACAAGGAGAGGTCTTTCTGTAAATGGAAATCCTCCCCAAATGAGGAAAATAAAAAGGAACACAAACTCTGGCAAAAGAAATGTAAGAAGATGATAAGAGAGGCAAAGAAATATTTTGAGGAACGCATGGCTAGCAATATAAAGGGTAATAATAAAAGCTTCTTTAAATATGTTAGAAGTAGAAAATCTGCCAGAGAACCAGTTGGCCCTCTGGATGGTGAGGGAGGAAAAGGGGAGATTAAGGAGGACTTGGAAACTGCAGAGAAATTAAATGAGTTCTTTCCATCTGTCTTCATGACAGAAGACCTTGAGCAGATTCCGCTGTCTGAAGGGCCCCTCTTGACTAAAGAATTAAATCAAATACAGGTTAAAAGAGAGGATGTTTTAGGACTAATTGAAGATTAACAAGTCACCGGGCCCAGATGGCATCCACCCAAGGGTTATTAGGGAAATGAAATTGCAGATCTCTTAATAGTAATATGCAACTTGTCTCTTAAAACGGCCACAGTGCCGGGGGACTGAAGGATAGCAGATGTCAAACCAATTTTTAAAAAAGGAAGGAGGGGGGGACCCAGGAAACTACAGGCCAGTTAGCCTTACATCTGTCCCAGGGAAGATGGTGGAAAGCCTCATCCAAGAGAAAATCTTAAAACACATAGAAGAACAAACCTTGCTGAGAGAAAATCGGCATGGCTTCTGCAAGGGTAAGTCTTGTCTGACAAATCTTTTAGAATTTTTTGAAAGGGTCAACAGGCATGTAGATTTGGGTGAACCGGTGGATATAGTCTATCTGGATTTTCAAAAGGCTTTTGACACAGTCCCTCACCAAAGGCTGCTGAGAAAATTGCACAGTCAGGGGATAAGAGGCCAGGTCCTCTTATGGACTGAGAACTGGTTGAGAGATCCAGGAAACAAAGAGTAGGTGTCAATGGGAAATTTTCACAATGGAGAGAGGTGAAAAGCGGTGTGCCCCAGGGATCTGTCCTGGGACCGGTGCTTTTCAATCTGTTCATAAATGACCTGGAGACAGGGATAAGCAGTGAGGTGGCCAAATTTGCAGATGACACAAAACTTTTCCATGTGGGAAAAACCAGAAAAGATTGTGAAGAGCTCCAGAAGGATCTCTCCAAACTGGGGGAATGGGCTACGAAATGGCAAATGTGTTTTAATGTAGTCAAATGTAAAGTAATGCATATTGGGGCAAAAAATCAAAACTTTATCTATCAACTCATGGGCTCTGAGTTATCCGTGACAGATCAGGAAAGAGATCTTGGTGTGTTGGTGGACAGCTCCATGAAGGTGTCTCCCCAATGTGTGGCAGCGGTGAAGAAGGCCAATTCCATGCTAGGGAATAGGGGATTATCAAAAAGGGGATTGAAAATAAAACAGCCAACATTATAATGCCATTATACAAAACAATAATAAGGCCGCACCTGAAGTATTGTGTACAATTCTGGTCACCGCATCTCAAGAAAGACATAGCGGAACTAGAAAAGGTGCAGAAGAGAGCGACTAAAATGATTACTGGGCTCGGGCACCTCCCTTATGAGGAAAGGCTAAAACATTTGGGGCTCTTTAGTCTGGAAAAAAGGTGCTTGAGGGGGGATATGACTGAGACATACAATATAATGCAAGGCATGAGTAAAGTGGATAGAGGGAATCTCTTCTCCCTCTCACAAAGTACCAGAACTAGGGGACATACACTCTAATTGAGGGCTGGGAGAGTAAGAACAGACAAAAGAAAATATTTTTTCACCCAGCGCGTTGTTAGTCTATGGAACTCCCTGCCATAGGATGTGGTGATGGCATGTGGCCTGGATGCCTTCAAAAGGGGATTGGACAGATTCCTGGTGGAAAGCTCCATCACAGGTTACAAACCATGATGGAGATGTGTAATCTCCAGGCTTAAAACCAGGGTACTTCAAGGGCCAGATGCAGGGGAGTGGTATCAGGAGACAGATATCTATCTGTTATGGCCACTGTGAGATACAGGAAGCTGGACTAGATGGGCCTTTGGCCTGATCCAGCATGGCTCTTCTTATGTTCTTATGTTCTTATTTATTTTTCTAGGGAGACAAAAGCTAGAGGTTTGTCCATCTGAGTTGAAACTCAAAAAGCCCCAGCTAGCTCAACAACACCACTGAGCCTGACTCCTAAGGAAAGTTTGTAATCAAGAAACAAGTTGGACTTCAAATTCAAATCGGAGTGATCTAGATCATGAACCACATATAAAAGCTCTCCGTTTCCCAAAGAATTTAATGGTTGCACTTGTTTGGTATAGAGAAGTTGGACTTGATTGTATCTCACACAGTATCTGATGTGAATACCAAGGGAATTGAAGGCTGAAGTCCTGTTGCTTGGGTTATGCGAATGGTGTAACGTTTGGAAGTGAATCACTGTGAGTTAAGACATCTCCATAGACATGAAGTTCTTCCTAATGTTCAAATGGAATCTTTTTTCCTGTAGTTTGAAACCTTTGCCCCAAGTCCTAGTCTCTGAAGCCATGGAAAACAAACCTGTTCCCTCTTCAATATGACATCCTTTCGAATATCAGCTATCATATCCCCTCTCAGCCTTCTTTTTGAAAGGCGAAACTACGAGGAACAGCTTAGGGAGCTGGGAATGTTTAGCCTTTCAAAAAGAAGGCTGAGAGGGGACATGATAGCTATGTTTAAATATTTGAAAGGATGTCATCTTGAAGAGGTAACAGGTTTGTTTTCCATGTCTTAAGAGCCTAGGACTCGGGGCAATGTCTTAACTTACAGCAGTTGACTTCTCTGCCATTTGGTTAGCTGCACAACAGGAATTCCGCCAATGGTGCTACCCCCCCCCCCCCACACACACACACAAACCTGGAAAAGTTATATTCTGGGACTTTAGCTCCATGAGCTTCCAGCCAGAATGGCCACTTGACATGCTGGCTGAAGGATTTGAGGATCTATAGTCCAAAACATAACATTTCCCTTTTTTTATTTTTTAAGGTTTTTATTAAATATTATAACACTACAATACCAAAAAAAAAAAAAACAGATAAAACCACAAAATATCATAAAGGAAAGGAAATTAGTCAAAACACACACCAATATAACAAAAATATAACAAATATAATAGACAAATAACCAGTGCAACCCCCCCCCCCTGGGGACTTTAACAAAATTACAACTCTCATGATATTGACCAGCCCATTTCCCTCCAGAAATACATTGAGTCTTCTCTGGGTATATACCCTTTACCATTTTGAAATGCATATACCAACAGTTTATCCCATGTTCCATTGAATTCGTTAGACTTACAACATTTCCAAGTTCTCCAAGAATATATCATCTTTCAGTGTGACATACACAAAAGACTAGGATGTAGAAATTACTAAAGTATTGGATGGAAGCAGTAAGGGAACGGGCTTTTGTATACACAGTCATAAGAAATTATTTGGTTTCCAATGTATTTTCCATCAGTAAAAACAGAAAACCCATGTAGTACTGTTTTCTCATTTGTCTTCCTTACTAGGACATAATATGGCAACATCCTTGTAAACTTTCTGTCAAATGCTGTTTCCTTGTAGAATGAGTTTTCTTCAACCATGATTAATTTTGTCACCTTATTTAATAGCTCTGGGAAAACAGATATTGGAAAGTGATGAATCAGCTTCATTTAGACTGGGGTTTTTTCTTTGCTATCTCTTTAGGCTACATTATAAAGAAAACCAACCCATTCAGCATATATTGAGAAAGAGTGTCAGTTTTACTGACTTTCATATGGTTGCTCACATTTGTTCTTCAAAGCATCTTTCTTGAAAATAAGTTAATGAACATATGAAAATTAAAATAGCAAAATACTAAAATACCATCTTTTTTATAAGTGTATTTCAGATTGCTGCTCTTAGACTCATTTCTTTCCTTCTACTTCCTTCAAGGTAGCTTCTGACTTGTTGTTCCACTCACTAAAGAGAGGCAGCAGAACAGGGCTTTTCCATAATGGCTAGCAGCGCACATGGAAGCCAGCTCTAAGGGCTTCTCTAAATGAACTTTAGGATTTTTTTCCCTCCTCAGTGCTGCCTACATGCCCTAAGCACATCCAATCTCGCCTGATTTCGGAAGCTAAGCAGGGTTGGCCGTGGTTAGTACTTGGATGGGCGACCACCAGGGAATACCAGGTGCTATAGGCACCTGGAGTAGGAACTGGCAAGCCACTCCAGTATTCCTGCCAAGAAAACTCCATAGGCATGGGGTCACGAAGAGTCGGTCACGACTGTAATGACGCAACACACACACACACACACACATTATGGTGAGATTCCCAGAAGGACAGAAATGTAAATTCTTTTTCTCTCTTTTTCTGCCCAATGTAGTTTCCTTGATAGTAGCATGCTCAACACTTGGCAGCTGCGTCCTGTAAAAATATACCTGTAAAGAAATGGGTCCTTTATAGTGCAATAGGAATGGGTCCCAACAACTACAGCTGCTGGCTGGGGGTTGCTTGGAGCAGCAGTCCAAACAGTCACTTTTACAAACTCTGGGTGAACATCTGCTCTTCTTAGGAATGCCTTTTGAGCATGTGCAAGAGACACAGCATCTTATTAGATAGGTGATGCAGAGAGGGCAAGGTAGTAGACTGGATTAAGAACCTATCAAGCTGAAGGCAGATGCCAAGACGTTTCTCCTCTGCAAGAACAGCATCACAAAAAGGATGTGAATGTCAATGCCTGTGTGACATCAGTAAACATTACATCAATTCCTCCTCTTTCTTAGCTAACACATTTGCAAACCTAGCAACCACTAGACAAAAACCAACTTCCTTAATAGGCCTGAGAGTGAAGGATACAAAAAGATCAAACAAGAGTAGAGACACAGCTTCATTTTGCATACTCCTGTTTGATGAGTATGTCCCTAGATTTTTTCCCACTGACATGCTGAAGGCAGCAGCACCATTGGCCAAATTCCTGTAGTGCAGTTACACAAAATGCTAGAGAGGTCAATTGTTGTAAGTTAAGAGAGTTCCATAGACATTATCTGTTGCAAGACTTTGTATGCAGTTGATAAGGTCTATAGAGATGTCTTAACTCACAATAGCTGAATTGGGCTGCAGGAAGGATGGTTCAAATATATGAACATGGCTGGAATAAAAACACCATCACAACCCCCATGATCTATTACAATGGTTCTCAGCCCGTGGGTCCCCAGATGTCCCTGGACTGCGATTCCAAGAAAGCCCTTCCAGCACAGCAAGTGGTGGAGGCTTCTGGGAGTTGCAGTCCAGGAACATCTGGGGACCCACAGGTTGAGAACAACTGATCTATTAGATGCTGTAGACTTCTCTGTTGCCAACACTGCCAAATGTACTAGTCTTCCCCCAAACCTGTCCTGTCATCCTATTGCTGACTTACCCTAAATTATACCCATTTATGAAGGAAAAACTGTTGCCATTTCTGCTTGTCTCGTAAAGGGGAAGGTCCTACAGTACTTGCACACTGAAAGGTGCCATTCAAAATATGAACAGTTGGTGTTCTACTCAAATCTATCTCCACCCACCTCATGGAAATACATTCCATGTTCAGACATGTTCCACCAAAAGCTAATCCTACTCAAGTTTGGAGAACCACAATTTGGCAAGTCTTCGGGTCCGGGTCTTTGGTACCAAGTCCTAAATGTGAGCTCCAAGTTTGACTCTCTATTAAAAATAACCTTTTCTTCCCCAGAAAATGGGAGTGGTAGGAGGGCTCTGAATCACAAACTGAATCACGGGGGATAAAAAAGCCCATCTCCGAGTTGAATCCAAGTCAAGTCTGACTTGACAGCACTTTGTGTAACTCATGCCATTCCCTGCAGTTTGCACCCCTTTTTTTACCATTCTAAGTAGCTGTGTCAGTAAAGACACTAGTCGAGAGTTCAAATTTTAAGAATTTTGCGGAAGTGAACAACATAACTCCAGCATCTGAGAATAACAGCAGAATAAAAATGACACCAAAAAGACAAAAAAGGACCCACCATTATTTTCTGGGACGGAGATAAAATGATGAGAAGGACCTTTTCATCAGCCGTAATTGTATGTTGATGGGATCCACCATGGAATTCCGCTTGTTGCATACCCATTTCTCCTTTTAAACACAGCTTCAAATCTAAAGCCCACCTATCCTGAATGTGGCCAGGAAAATGAGGCATCTGCTACATTACAGCTGATATTGTCCAATATTGTATAATATATTGCAGCCAATATTTTCACTAGGCTGCATTTACTGGGAGTGGGAAAATCTGCTCCGATCCCATGAATCATTGTGAACTAACAAGGGCAAGAAGTGAGTCACCTATCAAATTAATTTTATCTGTCTGCACTCAGCTCTAAGGGACGTGACCATACTGCACAAACGGCTCTGGTTTGCCTTTCATTTCTGCTTAGATGGAAGAAAACCTAATTTTAAACTTGGATCTGTCTAGTGAAATACCAGGCTTGAGCAGTGCCCATAAAAATTGCGGAAAGGGGTGAGGGAGAATTATTACTAACTTTAAAAACACAGAGATGTATTTTCAACAGAGCTGAGGGATAGGGTTTCCATACAGAAGATTCTATACATTTGAAAGTTATCATCCATCTCCCTTAATATTGTTTACCTTGGAGCCTGTGAAATGTTCTTCTTGGGGCCACACTTCCCAGCACTATCTCCTACACTTTTAATTAAAAATGGCTCAAAAAGTCATATGCTGTTTTGAATATATTTCTTGATACCACTGGTATTGACATAAGAATTATTCAGAATTAGAAAAATATTGGGCGTGGGGGATACACCTTTTCATACATCTCCATTTTGTGTCATTAGAGAGTATATCTTGTACCTGCTGCCAACATACTTGAGCAGTTTTCTTCCTATGCCTCAGAGTCTTTGAAACAATCTCTACCTTCCTGGGGTTCCATTGTGATCCAGCTTCCATTTCTTCACTAGTTTCTTTTCCCTGAAGGTGGATGTAACTCCACACTATCAGAACACAAACATATAATGGAAACAAAATTGTATATTTCCTTTAACCAAGAAGCATCCCATGGATCATTTCTTTTCCTTTTACAAGAAGGACTTAGCCCTGAGTTGATCCTCTGTGCTTTTTTCTTCACAATAAAATAAAATAAATAAATGTTGCCAGACAGATTATGAGAATTATATTCCCACACCCAGTTTCCAGCGTTGTATGTATTGCCATAGTCAAAGGTCTCGTGCTGGTTGGGATGAATAAGGGAGTTTGGCATAGTCCCCATATCCCTTGCCACCATCTGGATACAGATAACAATCCTCTGACTTCATATTGAGGAGGATCTTTCAGAGTAGGCACTCTTTCTTCTGGCTTCTTGGAAGTCCAATCACCCTTGGTGGAACATCTGTTGAACACAGACATCGCTTCACATATATATTGCCAGTTACAATTCAGGATTTTTCAGCCTAAGTTTCAACACATTTTATACAGTAGATTTTCGTGTTTGCAGTCAACTTCTGTTTAAATTCCTCTTTTTAATGGCTGGTGTAGTGATTAATTCCTGTAGTAGTTAAATTCCAGGTTGCTGCAACAGTTTCTCAATAACCTCTTGCTCAGATTTTGCAAGCCAGATCAAACCATGACCCATGTGCCTTGTATTAATATATTTCTTGATTAATATGCTTAAGCAAAAATAATTTCTAACACCACTATGGATACTCGGCAAATGGCAGTAAAAAAAAAGAGGAGCATTCTATAATTCTGGATGATGCTACCTCAAGGAGCAGTTATATGCATTCTGAATATTCAGTTTAATGATTTCATATTGGTTGTACCATTCATTATTATTATTTCAGTTCATCAATTATTCCCCCACAAAACCAAATATATTTTATCAACAACATACCAATTCATCTAAAACAAAAGTAAAATTTGCTTTCTAAAGTTTCATTTTAAAATCAATCTCAAACAGTTGCCTTATTGACCAACACTTTTTACACGACCCCTAAGATCCGCTGGTCCCTTAAATTTGGACTAGAGATCTTGAGGGTTTGTCGCTCTTCCTTCCTCCCCACCACTTCGCACTTCCTTGCTTCTGTCTGCGTGAGGGGAGGGAGGGGGAAAAAGCCTTAAAAGGGGACAAAAGAATAAAGCCTTACCTCCGGTGCCGGTGGAAGCTGCTACGAGCCCCGGTCACTTCCTGGTTCCTCTTAAAGGGGTGGGAGGCAAACAACAACAATAACAACAACAAAGAGAAGCGAGGAGAGCCCGGCACTCTCCGCATCAAAATTTTTCACTCTCCCAGAGCAGGTACTTGAAAGGTGCGCTGGGTCGCGCTTAGGTGGGTGGGGTCGCACTTAATTTTCTGTTAGCTCCGGAGCTGGTGGGGAAACATTTTTAAGCTCCGGAGCTGAGAGCCATTTGCAGCGGAGCTTAGGGGTCGTGTATAAACGCCAATGTGCCTTCATTTTGCACAAAGTCAATTGTGGAATTAAATGGGGAAAGAGATAATCTTTTCAATAATTGGAGCACTAGAAGTGTTTGGACTGAACAATTCATTAATGTTAGCATGTCATGAGAAACTGGATCTTGTTAGGTTATGATTCAGGCAAACCTTTGAGGTCGAGCAGTTATACTTCTAAAGAAAGCCTGTGCTCATCTCCCAATGACCAATCAAGGATGGCAAAAGAAGGCAAGCAAATAGGAAGGGTGAAATCTCTTTCTAATATTGTTCTAAATCTATCTGTAAAGCATAATTTGGCCCTTAGTAAATGCAGGATGGAGAAGTTCACACAAAGGGAGGGATTCTTCTCTGGCCTTCCTAACACTTTGTTTTTATGGGTGAGCAAGCTACTTGGAGTATGGGGCAACCCTGTTAACTAATTGCTCTTCTTAAACCTTCAAGCTTCCTTAGGTTTTCTT
>JAHTLZ010000914.1:0-10811 GCA_023846285.1 Phrynocephalus versicolor
TCATAGGCATGTAGACTGATCATTCAGAATATGGAGGGACGTAATTGATTTTATATAGGTAAAGATGTTAGACAAGACTGCACTTCATTCTCTTACCTGTTCAATGAATATGCAGAACATATAGGAAAATTATAGTCTTCCGAGCCTCCCTGAGCATGGCCACCCGAAATGAGTGCGCCCGCGACATTCTGGTTGATCAGGCCTCAGTTGGTCTTTGGGAGATTCGCCCTGCCAGGTATTCAGGTTCCAAGCCATGGAGGGTTTTATAAATTAGAACCAGGACCTTGAATCTTATTCGGGACACAACAGGTAACCACTGCAGGAGAGCCAGCACTGGGGTGATGTGGTCGTATCGACACCCACCCACCACCAGTCTGGCTGCCGCATTTTGTACCCGTTAAAGTCACCGAACAAGAGTCTAGGGCAGCCCCACATAGAGAGCATTGCAGTAGTCTATCCTCAAGATCACAAGCACTTGCACTACTGTTCTCATGGAGTCCCCATCCAGATACGGACGGATCTGGGCAATTTGCCGGAGGTGGAAAAAGGTGGTCCTGGACACGGCAGCCACCTGGGCCTCCATGGAGAGAGCTAGGTCCAGGACCACGCCCAGATTCCTGACACTGTCTGCCAGCTGGAGGGAAACACCCTCCAGACTGGGGAGAGGGCCTTGGTATCCGGACGAAGGAGCCCCGAAGAACATAACCTCGGTCTTCTCCAGGTTGAGGTTGAGTCTGTTGGCCCTGGTCCATTCCATGACTGCATCCAGGCACAGGTCAAGGGTCTGCACAGCTTCAACTGCAGAGGTAGAAAAGGAGAGATAGAGCTGTGTGTCATCAGCGTACTGGTGACAGCAGACTCCAAATCTCCTAATGACCTTAGCCAACGGCCTCATATAGATGTTAAACAGCATGGGGGAGCATCCAGGGAGCCGACAACTCCCCCCCCCGCAAGCTGCACATGCTGAGGCCGGTCCCACAGGAAGGACCGGAGCCAACTGAGCACAGTGCCACCCTGGAGAGCTGGTCCAGCAGGATACCATGGTTGACAGTATCAAAGGCTGCTGATAGATCCAGGAGGACCAACAGGGTAGAGCAACCCCTGTCGGCCCCCTGGAGGTCATCTTGCAGTGCGACCAAGACTATCTCAGTCCCCCAACATGGCCTGAACCCAGACTGGAATGGGTCAAGGATGTGTTCTTCCTCCAGGAATGACTGGAGCCGGACAGTGGCCACCCTCTCAATAACCTTGCCCAGGAAGGGAACATTGGCAATCAGATGATAGTTGGCCAATTTTTCCGATGCCAGGCCAGGTATCTTTAGGGTGGGCTTTACCACAGTCTCCTTCAGACGAGAGGGATAAACCCCCTCTCTGAAGGAGGCAGTGGAAATAATGGAAGCCCACTCAGGCATGCTCCCTCTGGCAGATTTGATGAGCCAAGATGGGCAAGGGTCAAATGGGAAGGCCACTGGCCTGCAATGAGCCAGGGCCCTGGAGGCCTCAATAGAGGAAACAGGCCCAAACTCAACCAAACGAGGAGACCGAGGGGGTGCAGTGCCAGGGATACTCGAGGGTAGGCTAGAGCAACCGGAGTCCAGACCGGATCGGATGGCCTCTATTTTTGATCTAAAGAAGGCTGCAAATGTCTCACTAGTGAAATCACTAGGAGGAGACCTAGATTGACCAGGGATGGTGAGGTCACGAACCACATGGAACAGTTCCACCTGGCAGTTCGAGGCCTCACCAACTCTCAAGGAGACAAAAGATCTTTTGGGCTTCTTAATTGCACGGACATAGCACCTGGTCAAGTCACACACGGCAGCCCTATTAAATGCTGAACGGCCCGACCATCTGCTCTCAAGCTTTCTCCATTCTTGCATCATTGCTCTCAACCCTGCAGTGTACCACGGCGAGGAGCGAGCTCCACATTGGAGAAGGCACCTAGAGGCGATCTGTTCGACGGCCCGGGCAGTATCCTCATACCACCTGTCGACCTGAGCTTCAACTGGGTCGTCAACCAGACCATCAGGAACCCCCCCCCAAGGCCTCCAGGAACTGATTAGGGTCCAGAAGCCTCTGGGGGCAGCTCCAAACAAGGGGCCAAGGCTCCCCACAGGGGGGAGGGATCAACAGGGAAAATGATAGCAGATGATGGTCTGACCATGGCACAAGCTGGGGAACAACGTCCCCAACCCTCAGACTGGAATCCATCAACGTGGAGGAAAAGACCAGGTCCAGGGTATGCCCAGCTCTATGGGTGGGGCAAACAACATGCTGGGTCAGGTTCATAGAGGCCATGGACTTCATGAAGTCCAGAGAGCCCATCACCGGCATGCACATTGAAGTCCCCAACCACCAGAAGGCGGGGGGACCTCAACAGGGCTGCTGCGATGAACTCCGTTAGCTCTGGTAGGGATTGTGCTGGGTTGCGGGGAGCGCGGTATCACAGCACAATGCCAAATCTGTCCCGCTGACCCACCAATAGAAAAAGGCATTCTAATCCCGGACACACCAACACCGAGGCTCTGCTAATAGAAAGGGATTCCCTGTAAACAATGGCCACCCCATCCCCGACCCTCCGACCTACCTATACTTTGGACCGAAAACCTGGGAGGGCACAGCTGATAGAGAGAGACCCCCCACTGTCTCCCACCCAGGTCTCGGTAAAACAAGCCAGGTCAGCCCTCCCATTCAAGATGGTGTCATAGAGGATGGGGATTTTATTATGGACCGACCTGGCGTTAACCAAGAGGCAGGACAAGTCGGAGGAACTGACGGAGTGGCTCCTGGAACCATGGCAGAGTGGAGGGATCAGAATGGGGGACAGGCACCAATTGCCTGGCCCTAGTTCTTCTTACTTGACTAATCACTCCACTGCAAGCGTACCTGCCACGGCCAGACACAACAGAAATAGCAGTCCCTGCACACATGGCAACAGGAAAAAAAAATACAATAAACAAATAAACAGTCAATAAATAATTAACAATAGGCTAATAACAAGTAAGTAAAAAGGAAATAAGTTACTATTGATGCTGAAGAACTTAAAATAACTAAATATTATGTATATCTTGGCTCATTCATCAATCTAAATAGAGTTTGTGGCCAAGAAATCTGAAAAAGACTGGGACTAGGAAGGGAAGCCATGAACAATCTAGAAAAGATAATCAAGTATCTAGATGTGTCACTGGAGAGCAAGGCAAAGATCATCCATACTCTTGTATTTATTAAGAAAAATGGCTAAATTATGTGTGGCAGCAATAGTGTGGCGGCAGCAATAGTGAATCTGTGGTAGGGATGCTGTGGATGTCCATGACATCTGCCTCATGGAAACCACATATTTGCTGATGCTGATAAGCAGCAGGGTTGTGAATACCAGCCTGAGACATGTAGGATGAAAGTTACATGGATGTTCAGGGTATCACACTTGTATGCCAATTTGAATGCACTGCCCAATTGTTTAGCTCTTTGTTATAACTGCAAGATGTCTGTGAGTTTGAACAGGAAGCATGATTCACCATTCAGCCATTTGCAAGTATGTTCATACCCATGCTATGCCTGTAGGTAGCTGCTTGACGAATATGTGCAATATGGAAAGGAGACATTGACTGATTAACTGATTAATTGATTTGATTATTTATACAGTGGTACTTCTGATAACATATTTAATTCATTTTCTGAGGCAATTCATTATCTGAAAAAATTGTTATCCAAAATGTGGTTTCCCATTGAAATGAATGGGAATCCAATTAATCCGTTCGGGAGGCCTGAAAAAAGGCAAAAAAGCTGGGTTCTTTTCCAGACCTCTTTATAAAGTGCACTTTAAAACTTGCAGTGCTGGAACATCCTCCCAGAACACCTCAATGCAGTGCAATGCAAACATGGAGAAAAGAAACCGGCAAGACTACCCCAGCCTTTTCGTGCCAAAAATGCAATAGGGAAAAATGCAAACAAACATAAGCAGCAAGAGAAATCCAGCCCATTCTAATCTGCAGAGCAAAGGAAAGGTTTGCAAACATGGAGAAATGAAAGCAGCAAGACTACCCCAGCCTTTTCCCACCAAAATTCAATGGAAAAAATTGCAAACGGGCAAACATAAGCAGAGAAGGTAAAAGAAAAGAAAAGCAGTTCAAAGAATAATAAAAGCTAGCTCCCTACCTTTCCAAGTTTGAAAAGTCCTAATCCCTCAGCAAAAATGTCCAGAGTGGCTCCTAAACACAATGGGGGGAAAAACCCACTCTAACTCCTCCCACCCCTTCACAAGCTTTGGGGGTGCAATGCATCCTGGGTACACTTTTTTTTCAAAGCATTGTGAAAAATTTGCTACCCGAGCCAGCCCTATACCCAGAAATTTCCTTTCGCTATCCGAATCATTTGTTATCAGAGGCATTCGTTATCCAAGGTATTACTGTATATTTAAAATACTATTGTAATGCCTTTATCCTAAAAAGGGACCTAAGGTGGCTTACATAATTCAAAACACAATATTAAAAGCTAAAATAATTACAGACTCAGGCTCAAGCCTGGAAAGACCGAGGTTCTGTTCTTCGGGGGCGGCCCTGATGGGTACTGTGGCCCTCTTCGCAGTCTGGGTGGGTCCGCCCTCCAGCTGGCACAAAGAGTGAGGAATCTGGGCATTGTCCTGGATCCAGATCTGACCCTGGAATCTCAGGTGGCAGCCGTGACCAGGTCGGCCTTTTATCATCTTAGGCTTATCGCCCAGATTCACCCCTACCTTGACGAGAGCTCCCTGAGGACAGTGGTACAGGCACTGGTCATATCGAGGTTGGCAACACTCTCCACATGGGGCTCCCCTTGAACCTTGTTTGGTGACTGCAGCGGGTCCAGAATGCGGCGGCCAGGTTGGTGGTTGGTGCGAGTCGGTATGACTGCATCATCCCCATCCTGGCCTGCCTGCACTGGTTGCCCGTTGCGTCCCGAATAAGGTTCAAGGTGTTGGTTTTGGTTTACAAAACCCTCCATGGCTTGGCCCCTCCTTATCTGGTAGAGCGTCTTTCCCAACAATCAGATCTGGCCCAACCCACCCGATCCTCTTTGGCCCTCTCCCTCCGGACCGTCACTCCGAAGGAGGCCCGCAAAACGATTACGTGTAAACGGGCCTTCTCGGTGGCGGGGCCTACCATCTGGAACGCTTTGCCGAGCGAGTTATGGCAGGCTCTGTCATTGGCATCATTTAAGAAGGCTTTAAAGACCCTGCTCTTCAGGGACGCCTTCGGCACTAACTAGGGATACAGGATTTCCTTTCCCCCCCCTCCCCTCTGCCCGTCTTGCCTGAAGTCTCCTTGGACGCCACGGTCATCGTGACTGTGATTGGTTTTAGATGTTTTTAGATGTTTTTAGATTGTTCTTAGATTTTTAATATTTTGTGTGAACCGCCCTGAGTTCTCGATCGGGAAATAGGTGCGGTATAAAAATTTGAAAATAAATAAATAAATAAATAAATAAATAAATAAATAAAGTAATCAAATAGAAGAATTAATAACATTATATTTATAATGTTACGCAAAAGCATTGCCTAACATTAAGTAGTCAGCAGCTGGCTGGATAAATGAGTGTGGTTTAGGTATCTAGCTGCAAAGCCAGAGGTTGGGATTTCATTCCCCACTTTGTGTCCCAGAAGAGTCAGCCTGTGCAGCCTTGGGCAAGCTGCACAGTCCTAGGCTGGCCCCAGAAGAAGGGAATGGTCAACTGCTTCTGAGTACAGTAGGACACCAATATCCGCTGGGGATTGGTTCCAAGCCTTCCCATGGATAATGGAAACTGTGGATAAGAGAGAACGCCAAAATGTCCCCAAAACTGCTGTTTTGTGATAGTAAGTTGCTTTACAGCTGCTGTTTTGCAACAGTAGCTTGCTTTACAGCTGCTGTTTTGTGATGGTAGCTTGCTTTACAGCAATTTATTTATTGTTTCCTCTGCCAGCTGTGGATAACTGAATCAGTGGATAATGAATCAGTGGATGCAGGAGTCCTACTGTATTCTCTGCCTGGAGAATACCATAAGTCAAAATTGAGATGACAGATCATGATGATGATGACAATGATGATGATGATGATGAAAACTACTTCAAAAATGGATTTAGAAACTAAAATATAAGCCATCCTGTTTCTTGTCTTCTAGATATCCAGTTGTCGTGCAAGTATTATTTTGAGCAACATTTCCAAAGTCACACGTTTGCCAATATCAATATGATCATGTGGTGTCAGTGTGCAAGAAGGAAGAAAAAAACCTATCTCTTCTGGTTTCACAAGTTTAAACTTTGCACAATCATATTCATTCTCCTTGGAACAACAGCAACCATTTCCTTTTGCAGTGTTTTCCGTGACATGCCCGTATGTCAGAAACGATGGCCAGCTATATTTATCTACTCACATTTTGTTTTGGAGATGCATGATTTATCATGTCAAGTGCTTTCATGTCTAATACTCTCTGTGAGTGTGTGTTGTTCCTTCTTTGTTTCACTTCTCTTTCTTTCTTTTTTTCCAGCACCTGCACTTGTCTCAGAGCTTAGAGAGAGGTTAGCTCGCTGGTGTTATTACCCCTGAAGAAACACAAGATGACAATGTCCTTCCACAAAGGCTATGAGATTACCAGATAAACTGCTACCACTCTGAAAGGAAACCTTTATGCTGAGAGGAATGTGTGATGCAATCTCCCTGAAGGCAAGGACCAGAATCGACCCTTGTTAGAAGTAGCTTCTGGAGAAATGAGTCAACACCCATATGTCTTAAAAATAGCACCCGGGGGTGGGGGCTGGGGTGACAGAAAACACAAACACAAACGAACCCACCACTCAATAGTTGTCAACCTTGCTTTTATTTCCTTTTTGTTATATGATATAAAACAGGCAGCCACAAATATTAGATTTTATAGGTGCCATGGACTTTTATATTTTTGTTTGTTTGTTTCAGAGAAGTTAGAGCCAGGATATTTGCAGTGGTGCTAAAATTTCCTAGATAGAGCAACAAGTGGTTTTCAAGGAGTTGTAGTGGGCCTCCAAAAATAAATGAGCATTGTTCCATGCTATCAGATAGAAGTTTGTTCCTCAGTTTGTGTCACTTTTGTTTCTCCCGTGTTTGAATTATGAAAAGTGCATGCTCTTGCCATTTCAGGTAAAATGAACTACCTTGGAATCCAGGTGTGCTAGCCAAAATTGAATAGAGACAGTCTGAGGATGGCTCGTGGTTGTAGCAGCGGGGCACTTTGCACTTTGGGGTAAGGAGCTCCCCCTCCTGGTCCATGAGTCAGCCCAGGACAGCTGTTCCCAGCATAATGGGAACTAGGTTGTGTTTTTCTGTCTATTAGTCACTCAAGACAAGAAGCATACTAGAAGAAAAAATTGACAAGTTGGCAACCTCAACTCCTTGGCCAAACACATGAGGCCAAAGACAGATTTTAAAAATATTATTATTGGGTCCAGTCAATATGGGGACAGAGTTGGCATCTGAGTGTGGCATAGTGTCTAGTTCTTATATTTGCATACTAGTTGCAAAGTCTGTTGTTGCTACTTGCTAGTGAGGAATCTTTTCAAGTTGGGTGATTGTTTGTAAGCAAATATGGGCTGCCACCCAACATTAGAGAGAGAGAGAGAGAGAGAGAGAGAGAGAGAGAGAGAGAGAGAGAGAGAGAGATAACATAATTCAAAGATGAGCTGTATGGTGTTGCTGATATTTATGAGGTGGTTGTAGTAGGGTTTAACCCAAAATCACACTGAGCACCTCTGATCTGATCTGATTCTAGAAGCTAAGCCTTGTTGGGCTTGATAATTACTTAGATGAGAGACTACTAGGACATAACATTCAGGCAAGAAATGATCCTGCTCTAAGAGTATTACTACCAGTCAGAGTTGATAATACTGAGCCAGAGGGATTAATGGTCTGTCTTGGTATGCAGAAATTTCCTCTGTTCTTATTTGGAGGACACTGCCCCCACCCAAGAAATGTAGGAAGCTTAAACTCCTTGTCCTGCCAGCTTCTTTAAGGGGAACACAGAGACTTATAGTCAGTCTACTTTCGTTTGCAACAGTGGTCAGCTTTTTACAGAGAAACTATCTGGAGGGGAGGTTACATATAGGGAAGCTAGAATTGAGAAATAGAGCACTCTCCTTTATTTTATCAGTGGAATTGTTGCTTTATATAGGAGCAAGAGGCTTCAGAGGAATGCAACCCTTAATACCTTGTTTGTGTTGTATGTTTGGAATGATGTTAAGAACTCAGTTACCTGATTCTTCTAATAAACCCCAAAGGCGGCTGGTATGTTCAGGAAACTCAGAAGCTGTCCATTGTTGAGAGTTTCACTTTGTGTGTAATGCCTACTACATCAGTGAGGCTCTACAATAGACATGGGCACGACTCGGCGAAATTGTCATTTCCGTTTTCGGTTGTCATTTCCGTTACGTAACGGTAACGGTAACGATAATTAAGCCGTCAGAACTCAAACTCGAACCGAAAAAAGAAAAATTTGGTCGGGTTTATCGTTGTCGTTCATGGCATCGCGGCGATCGCGCAATGCCATTGCCAAGCAGCACAGAAAAAGTTTTAAAAAGTAACAAAAAAAAATCCCGACTCCCAGCCAAAAATGCCTGAGGACACCTACCTGAGGGGTGGTTTCTGGGGGAGGTCCCCGGCCTTCCCCCCTCCTGTCCTGGGCTGCTTGCACCAGGCTGTGGGGGGTCATCCTTGTCGTCTCCATGCCATGGGGTGGGGGGGGATCCAAAATGGCGACCGCAATATTTATTTTTAAATCGTGGTCCAAAAACCCACCAAAGCACAACAGAAACATGTGAAAATTAGGTATTTTAAATGCCTGAATTTTTATAGTAGCAGCAGTGGGTTTTTTATAGCAGTAAAAGGTCACACTGATTTTATTTTATTTTATTTTTTATTTTTTTAGACCTGCCCATGTGGGCTGGGCATGGGATGTGACCATGCAATGTTTTGAGCCATCCCACCAATGGCATGGCCAGGTTTTGACTGACACTTCTGGATGTTGCCCGCCCGCCCGCGCCGCCATCCGCCCATTTACCTGCCCGCGGCCACCGGCCGCCCGCTCGCCCAGCTGCGCCTCCCCTCTGCTGCTGTTGCTGCCCGCCCATGGCCCCCAGCCACCGCCGCCCGCCCGCCCCTCCCCCCGCCGCCCGCCCCCCGCCCCACCCAGGGCACAAAAACACCTAGTGCCGGCCCTTATTGTGGGAAGCCCCTATGCTCTTCATGCTGAATTGCGTTGGAAACGACAAACGACAAACGGAAATGACAAATTTTTGAAAAATTTCACGACAAACAGAAATGACCCGAAACGGACCCGTTCCGACAAACGACAACTCAAAACGTCATTTTTTCTGGTCGTGCCCATCTCTACTCTACAACACTCATTCCACATTAGTGTAGAAGACTTCATGGTTTAACATGATGACACCTGTTATGTGGAGTACAGTTCACTCATTCTTTTTAGGTACATGTACTTTTAGGTACAGGAGCCATGTGGCACAGTGGTTAAATGCCTGTATTGCAGGTAAAACTGTGCTCATGACCTGGGGTTCAATCCCAGGTAGCAGACACATGGTTGACTCAGCCTTCCATCCTTCCGAGGTTGGTAAAATGAGTACCCAGCTTGCTGTTGGGGTTGGGGCAATGTGTAGCCTGCATGTTCTGCTTATAAACTGCCCAGATACTACTTGAAGTGGTATGTGGTGGTATATAAGCAGATCACTTTGCTTTTTCTTTTAAAAATTCAAATTGTTCTGAAAATCTTCCATAGGTAGTCCAGTGTACTTGCTATTGGCCAGAGAATGGCCAGACGGCTGGGGTATAAATACAATAAATACTAATACTAAATTTTTAATTTATTTTTAGTTTGTTGCAATCTCTAGAGGAGACACATTTCAGCAGAAAAGTCCTTGGGTTCAATGGAGAACAACCCAGATTCATTCCTACATGATTAGCAGTAGCCAAAAGGCTTTCAAGCAGCATGACTTGGAAAAGTTGGTCTTTTGAACTTTGGTTTAAAGAATTCTGCCACTCTAAGCCTTGTACCAACCAATATGTGCATTGCAATTATATCTATGCTAGAAGGACCTTTTTAAAAAGTACTGCTACCAGTTTGATTTTCAGAATTACTGTATTGTGAGCAGATCTGTCTTTTTGCATAGCTTGGCACCTGATTATATGGAGAGGGAGAGAGTAATGGTCTGGAAATCTCCCTTCAGATTTTTGGAACGTCATATACAAAGACATTTGGCAAGAGGGCAGAATGACAGCTTGAAGCAGTTTGAAATGGCAGTAGGAGTTAGCTAAGACAATAAAGCCACTCCAAGTTACTTTAAAACGAATTAGTTATTATTACTGTTCCAACATTCCCAAAGTAGTTAACTTTCATTTTAGTTATACATTTAATGTTTATATTTTCAAGCAATTTATTTCCCTGTATTTTAAAAGTAACTGAAATATTTACTTTGCAGAGGTTTTTTTTAAAATGCTACATGCTTGCAGTACAAAATGCTCTCTTCCCATCTGTTGTGTCACCTGAACACCCACAACAGAGCATTATGTGTGGCATGAGTTAACATCTGACACATGCCCTATTTCTTCTCCGCCATGTAGTGATCCTCCCTATAGCTATTGTTTTGCTTAGGATTTGCTATCAAATCAGAACCACCTTAAAGCAACCCTAATAGGGCTTTTAAAGTAAGTGACAGGCTTAAGGAGTGTTTTTTCCAGTTTCACACCCACAGTGAGTCTTCAGAGCAGGACAGACCGTGCAATGCCATTGCCAAGCAGCACAGAAAAAGTTTTAAAAAG